>APFE030592106.1:1442-103381 GCA_000404065.3 Pinus taeda | reverse complement strand
ACAAACTTTGAGAAATGATAATAAGAGAGCAAAAACAAGCAAATTTCGCTCAATGCAAGCACAATCAGATCCCTAAATTGACAAAACAGTCCTTCAAAACCGAGAAAAACCCCAAAGACACAAATGAGCCGTGTAATCTAGGCCCAAAGCGAAACAAGGCGGAATTCAAGTGAAAAGAGGTAGGTCACTCAAACAATGCAATGAAATGATCAGCAACCACTAAACGAGTGCAAGGGAGCAATCAGAAAGTCGACTAGACCAATAAAAGACCGAAAACTCCTAAGGAAGGCTCGACACAGAAAACCACTATATGCCCTAGGGCTAAAAACATGGAGTCGATAGAAAATGGCAAACAACCAAAGGATGAAGGTTAAAAACAGTCAAACAGGACTCCAATACACTAAGTAGTCAAGAAAATATATCCAAAACAAAGACCAAGCTCAGAAGGCTTAAAATCAAGCAAACTTTAGCAGTTCCCAGTCCTGGCGCGATTGTCAGGCTGAAACTATCGCCTTTTAATGATTGGCGCGAGTGATATATTGACAACTAGTGCCTATTGGCGCGACTGTTACGCAAAAAAGCGCGCCAGTCAAGTTTGTTGTGCCAAAATGAAAAATAAGCAATCTAAAACCAGGCCAACGATAACCAGGTAAACCAAGAAGCAAAAATAGAAAAAGAACCCAGCCCAAAACGCTGACCAAGCAAGCAAAAAATCAAGAAACAACCAAAAAGGCAAGACAAGCTCCCCAGCGGAGTCACCAAATTGTTGAAGAGGTAAATCCCCTCTGCGGACAGAGGCGATCCCTACTAGCCCATACCGGGTCTAGCAACAATCATCAAACGCTATAGTGCAAGTTCCTAATTGCAAATAAACAGACCAGCAATAAAGGCCTACCTGGATTCCAACGCTATTGTTTGTAGGAGAGGTGATGCTCTCGTTCCTCTGCTCCGGCAGATCCCAATCCTCACGATCTCTGTGAATGGACACCTGCACATACAAGAAACAATACAAACACAAGCATAAAATCCATTATACGCAACTATATGTCAGTCAGAAAAGACATAACTCATCACCATCACAAATAATAACAAGAGTGGAACCATAACCAATAGTCGTTCGTTAATAATCAATCAAAGGGGAGTATAACCAATGTTCTGACGCTGGATTCTCCTTTGGCGGGTAGTCAACAGCACATGTCTCACAAAGCCTGTCGGGAATAAGGACAAGCCTTTCTCTTTAGATCTTGGACAATAGTCTTCTTGCTTGGATTTGGCCTTAAGGGAATCAAGAAGGCTCTTGCAGCATGAAGCTCTTGGGAATTTGGCAATTCTAAAACTCTAGAACTAGCTTGCAAAGGAAAATGGGCAAGCTTTTATAGATGGACGAAGGCGAGTTGGGATCATAACCAATAATCACGGGATTGGCCATATCATCAAGGAAGCTTCCATGAGAGGTGGCAAACCACTTCCTCTCTATGGAAATCCGTAGCCGAACCACCCAACTCAAGATAGATAGCAGTCTAGGAATTTGTTAGGACGAAACTTCCGTCGTTTGTTTGTTAAAAAACAACTTTGATTATGGTTGGCGCGGGTGCAACTCTATGACAGAGCGCCAACTGGTGCGCCCTCTTTGGAGGATTTGCCCCCTTGGCGCGAGGGCTGCACTATGGAACCGCGCCAATGGAAAAAGAGCTATTTTTAGGGTTTTCAGCAGGAGATGTCTTCAGGGCAAATAAATCTCATGTTCAGAGGAATGTAAGGCAAGTGTTTGTAGGCCATGTCACTTCTCATAGGTCCCGGAACGAGTCCTCCAAGATGTGGGAGAGGGGTAGCAGGGACGGTGACAAATTGCTATGTAACATGTCCATCATGGAAAATAGCATTTGAACCCGAATATGCTATAAGGTGGTACCAAAACCAAAATAACGGCAAGCAACAGATCAGTGCACTATCAATTCTACTAGAAGGTGCTAGTATAAGTTTTATGCATATAATTTCTTTAAAACCTTAGTGAATATAAAAGTCCCACTCTTCCAATTTGTTGGTTTTTCATCTTCCAAACCAATTAGTTAATCTTGAAAATAAAAGACTCAAAACTTCAGAAACCGTTTCTAGCATGATTTTCATACTTTATATTTATTTATTTTTAATTTGAGAGAAATGTCCTCTAAATGTCAAAGGTTCAAATTTATTATATATTTAATCATTGTTTACTAGTACTAAGACAATTTCATGATATATAATGCAGCTCACAATATGACCCGTCAAATGAGAAATAATTAAACGAATGGAATAATTGCCTTTGCCCTGTTGCTATTAGTATTTCTCTGCTAAATGGCATTGCATTTCTAAGGATGCTTACTCCTTTCACAAGTGGCTAGTGATTGCATAAGTTGTGAAGAAAGTTGAGGGTCCTTTTATCCAAAAATAGAGACACATTATTTTTCATGATATTTTTATTCAACACTAGAATAAGGGTAAGAGTGTATTCTAATATTTCCATTGGTCTTTTATTGACTAAATAAGCTTCCATTCTAAAATCCCAAATTCTCTACGATTTGATCTTCTCATTTAATTTAAGATAATTAAAACAATTATCATAGTAGCCTTACACAAGTCCATGGTATTCAATCTATGTTGTCACTAGAAAATTCCACCAGTTGTTGCATATCCATGGAAAATAATCCAAATATGTGTGATGGTATTCTAGACAATAAAATTCATATTTAGTAAACACTGAGAAATCCATGTATTAATATTACTTTAAGGGATCAAGGAAATTCACCAGCATTAAGGGAACATCCACTACTGGTTTGTACAAATTATATATCCCAATTATATCTCATGTGAACAGTGTGCACTTAATATGCCATCTGTATATGATGGAAATTGCAAATTTCCAAGTGGAATATGATAGTTATGGCACATGGACAGTGATCATATTTCCCAATATTCAACGTTATCCCGTTCTCTGTATTAGCCTTTAGGCTCAGCAGTCATCACCATAAAAGGTATGCCAACATCAACATTGAGTATGACCATTAGATGAGTTTTGAAACAACAGCATATAGATTAAAGGGTATGCTTTATAATGAGCAATTCAAAATGTATTGAGGAGATATTTCTAGTGCTTAAAAGAATGCTCACCTCAAATTTGTCATTATTCGTTTATTGGAAAGTTTTGATCCAAGGTTTTTTTAAGCAAAGGCCTCCAACAGTGGGAGTGATGATTTTTGAACTGGAAACTGTAAAGGGAACAAAACGGGGACAAGCCACTGAACAGCTTGCTGAAATTCCAATAAATCATCAAATTTATGACATGATTGATAGTGAACGGTCCAAAGGATTGACTGTTACAGAGATATGGAAACGGCTTGGACTTAACAATAAGAGGAATTATTATCAACTCACTAATATGGTGTCAAGGTTTGGTTTTCACTTACAGGCAGAAAGTCACAAGAGATCAATGCTTTACCGTGTCTGGACACAAAGCAATCTTAATTCTTATAATAACAATGGTCCAGGCAACAATCAACAACATGCACAAAGAGAAGTGGGTACATCTGAACTTGTTTTGCATGGTGGCAAGGATCTTATATTAGTGGGTGATTCATGCAATGCTCTTTCAGAATCCTTTCTCACCTCTATGAAGAGAAGTTAGAATAAACGAGTATCTCCTCAGCGTGGCAGGTTGAAAATTAAAATAAAACAGATGAGATCAGAATTGGACAAAGAAGATTGTAACCTCGCTGGGAATAGTCGAGCCTTGGTCTAGGCTAATACCACTATAAAACAGTTAGATCCTGATGACCATATAGATGGTGGAACAGAGACTGTATTTCTAAATGATACAAGAACACATTAGATAAAATTTCATGAAAAGGTTCATATGCCTCATCCCATTAATTCTACACCTCCATTACTTTGAGCTGGTCAAAAGTATCCTTGTCTTACGATAACAGCTACTAGTGCTCAAAGGGAGCAGTGAATATTGGAGAGATTGCCGGTGGAGAAGTTTATTTTAAAGGTTGAGCTATACAGGTGGCTTGAAGATCTTGAAAAGGGAAAAACCACAACCATGGACAGAAAAACATTGACTCTTGCTTTACAAAGACTTCAAAACGAGGGTCATTGTAAGTTAATTGTAGTAAGTGTGCATGTTGTAACTAACTATGGACATAGTCGCATAATTGAAGTGGTCTTGCACCCATCTGTTGAAAAAGGGCCAGAGATTTTTGGGCAAATTCATGAAAAGTTGCAGAATTTTGATATGCAAAGTCGTGGACAGGGATTAGCTAGGTCAAAAAAATGATGAATCTGTGCCTATTCTAACTGGTATAAAGACAACATCCAATGCAGAACCTTCAGATTGTCATTATGAAGAAACCAAGTATACCATATTGAGTGAAGTGATTGCAAGAAAAAAACAATGAATGTCATACATATGTTACTGTGTAAATGATGAAACAGCGGAGAAATGCTCCCTTAATGCTTCCAGATGTATACGAATTAATTAGCATTCAAGTGTTATTTCAAATATGAATCAAATTTGAAACAATGTCAAATTTTCCAAAATTCAAGAGAGCAGTGTTGTAAATGAAATCAAAATTTAGATTCCAGCATACAATGGTCAAACTAGTGCCAAATAAACACATTAATGATGTTTAGATATGACAGAAGACACCAACACCAAAGCACAAGACTATGCATGTAAAACAATGCATCCACAATAATAAAAAAAATAGAAGATATATACTAGTTCCAGAACAAGAAAGTTGACATAACAATGATGCAAATACACCCCAAAGTTTGATCATTCAGGACGTTAGCATGAACTCAGGAATTCTGCAGTAAAAGGTAGTATTTGAACCCCTAGCAACAGCAGATAGAACCAGTGTGATGCTAGTATTATTGAGTATATGTTTGGGCTATTATTAGCACTGATTTAGTTTTGGATATACCTGAGATATCAGTCATGCAAAAATTGTCAAAAAGGAAATGTTTTGACAGAGTAGAGTGTGATCTGATTAGTGTGATCTGATTGCAGATTAGAAAACCTTGTTCGTAACTCCAAAGGGCTAAGAGATAGGCTTGTTCATGCGTTAATGTGAGTCTTTAGAAGATGTATCAAGCTATAAAATACCAAACCCATCATGAATACTTGTAGATCAAAATAATGTGATCTCAAACTCCAGACATCGAACTTCAAGAACACAACTCGTTCCAGTTATATTAGTCAAATTGTTCATCTTATTTTGGCATGACTTTTTCCTTGGAGATGTTTTCTACTGCTAGATTTATCAGAATGATTGCACGAAGCAATGGAAATAGACTGAAAATTAAACCGTTTATGCAATCAATTGTTCCATCATGAAAGTGACTTGGAAGGCGTGAATCTCATGCATTTGAATGTTATGATGAGCAATAAATGATTATTATGCCATTAGTGTGCTTTATTTCTCATAAACAGATTCAGATCTGAAAAGAATTAGATTTGTAGCCCTGAACGTCAAGTGATTAGGGCAGAATTTATTCAACTTGCCAAGCAAGTCGTTCACCTTGATTTAGGGTCGCCGCTTCTGTAATGTGTAGATCACGAAAATGGTGCAACACTTACCCTAAATCCTTAGTATAAGCAACCCAATCAGAAAGATGAGACTTTAAATATTTGGATAGATCTTTAGATGTGACAATTAATGACAAAAATAGGTTAATCCTTAATCCTGGCAATGCTAAAGATAAACCATGAAACTATTGTTCAGCATGTGAGATCCAAGCATTCAAAAGGTATGAGAAATGAAACACCCTTGGATTTAATCAACTTAGACAAAAATTTAACAAGTAACCCTAGGTTGTAAAAACAAACAAAAAGTAAAGGCAAAGAATTTTTGGGGGCTTCTTGGTTGAAGATGTTTGATGGACCAATGCCTTAAGGGACTATGGAGTCACTATGCAAAATCCAAATGTAGTTAAGGGTTTATGATGAGAAACTATCGATGCCACCTAGAGGATTGCCTCTCAAGTGTTATATAAGGCTATATTAAGATAAGCTGAATTTGAAGTGTCTTATGCAGTGCCTAAGAATGCTATCATTCGTTATTCGATATGAAATAAGATAGCAATATTGTCTGTGATAGAAAAGAAATCACTTATAAGTGCATCAAGAAGATAAGAGGCATATCTTGAAGCCTTTGAAAGAGGAGGGACAATCTGATATAGTTGCAATGTCTTCCCTAAAATAGGCTGGAAAGAGTTTCTTGGAGATGTTAAGGATATGTTTGTTATCTGTCGTGCCCAAGAGAAAACAAAGGAAATCAAAAAACAAGAAACCTGTAAGTTTCTTACGGTGTAAGACTAAGCACAATGGCAGCACAAACGGAAGTTGTAGATTATCATAGTATCTCCATCCAAATTTCAACTCTTTCTTTAGGAAAGTGCAACCCAAAGACTTTAAAACAATGTAAATTCCTATTAAAAACTTAGAAAATTATCATTGTGTGTGCAAAAGAAGAGGTTGATCAAGATAACAATGATATAGCATGTGATGAAGAAGTAAAATATTTTGACCAACAACAAAAGTGTTTTAAATGAAAATCTTTTGATATTGTTGGGTCAGAGCACTTGTGATGATGCAGAGCATGCACGAAATACCATTTGCAAGATGGATATTGTGTTTTTCAATAGATGGCAGAATGTTGGGTTTGAAATTATTGACACCATAGCACAAGGAGAAGGAATCGTAGTGTCTAGGATACAACATAGAGCACTTTTGGAAAAGGGCATATAACTGGTAACCCTGTCATGTTGGCTAAACCACAAACTTTCATGAATGCGAGTGGAGAATTGGTTGGGCCATTTGTCGCATACTACAAGATTCCTCTCAGTCAAGTACTTTTGATATTTGATGATATGGATCTGCCATTTGCAACACTCAGACTTCTGCCAAAAGGTGGACATGGAGGCCATAATGGGTAGATTTTAAATATATCCCAGGCCACTCTCATTTAATATTATTGAGTCGTTGTCTCTAATTCCAAAACTGCACTGTCTTAGTTTGGTGTAAGAAGGACTTTGCATTTATTTGCTTGTCATGTCTCTATTTTAGTCTATTTTATTTTAGTAATTCTTCTTCTTAGTTTCTGGCTTTTTCTAAATTTTGATTTCTTGTGAAAACTCACTGCAAGTTTTGTTTTGTGAGATATTTGTTAGTCATTGCCTTTGTCAAAAATAGCCCTTGTTATTACTATACTTTAGCTACTTTATTTTTTTTTTTTTTTTTTTTTCTGATCTCATTTGGTATTTGGGAACTGGTTCTTTGTCTAGAGGATTAGTTGGCTCACTAGATTCCATTATTTCCTACTAGATTTATCTAGGTTTCACCGGAATGAAATAATTTAAAGGACTTAGCTAAGTCATCATCCCAAATTGTTTGTAAACAACACAGATATGAATTTAAATTGTTAAAATATATATTAATGATTGTCAAGGATACGTGCTAGCAATATGATGGGTGGGATGAACAAGGCTTATAAAAATAGATGTTGAACACACTGTAAAATACAGACTTTGTACTTGATTTGATGTCGAAGCTTTTATGCATGTAAAATTCAAATTTGGTTGCAACATGTGAGCTTTCTATGATCCTTGTTGCTTGGATTTAAATTTGGTAGCTCCATATAAAACATAGGATGAAAAGCGTAATTAATCATTTCAAAGGGAGCCATGAATTTCCACGTTTAAGAATTAGCATAGGCAAGCCACCTGGAAAGATGGACCCTCCATGTTATGTTTATGAATTTGGATAAGGATTAGGATCATTCATGTAGTTCTTCTCGAGCTACTAATCGGTCACATACCTCTAGGCTTAAATCGATCCCTGGCTAATCAGAGCCTTGTATCACAGTTACATTATTACAATTCTTTTTTTATGAGCAATTCGTTTCCTTTCCCTGTCTGAACTGATGGAAGACATTATCCATAGTGTCGAGAAACATAGATTATATGTATGCCCATGGTGTCAGGAAACCCTAGATGGCATCAAAGATCCTTTTATTCTGATCTTCCTATAGCAACATGTGTTCTCTTATAACAGCTTGTGCAGACTTCCAAACCATTAGCAACAATGTGGGTATCTAATAAGCAGAGTTAGCTTTAAGCCTTCCTTATTTCCATATCATAATCCCCCCACCTCCACTTCACCTTCTTCTCTTCTTTATCCTCATTTTCATCCTCAGATGTCTCCTATGTTGCCTTCCTTCTCAGGCTGTAATTCACTAGTTACAACACTTCCAACACCCAGGTGGCACAACATGCCCGAGAGCTTTTCGTCACCACCATTTCCTATTATCAGTGTAGGGAATGAGATTCCAAAGGTTGAGGAGAGTGCTCTGCTTCTTCGAAGTAGGAGTGAAAGCATTCGTTGCAGTCGATCACCTGAAAATGGTGCTTTATCTGAGTGGCATCCTCAGTTCCATTCCGTTAAGCAAGTTTCCCTCAAGAAGGGTAATGCTACGAAGGCAATGAGAACAAATTGGAGGACTATAAAAGATCTCGTCCACAGCAAGTTGGCCAGAAAGTGGATGGCGAGGTTGATTAGAAGACTTGAAGAATATTTTTGAATGGAAATTGGTCGATAGTGGGTCACAAAAGGCACAACATGGTACTGGGCTTGGATCGGGGAAGCAAAAATTTGCAACCTCCCATAGAAAGACCAATGAAAAGAAAAAAAATTCCAAGAAAGCAGTCTCTGTAATGAAAGATGGAGGAAAAAACCAATAATGCCAGAATTTATAATTCATCAAAAGCAAAGGGAATTATGCTTCTTAAGAGGACCCCAAAGGTAGAAGTTGCTACCAAGAATCCTTCAAAAGTATCTGGCGACTCACCAATTGCAAGTAACATAGCTGCTTATGATTGTCTAAAGGATGTAGATGAAGTGGACTTAGACAATTCTGAGTCTAATTCTCTTGATATATCTAATGGAAAGAGTACCACTATTTCTCGTCATGACAGTGCCTCAAGCCTCCCACGTGTTGAAGGCACCAATTTTGGGGATTTTAGCAACTGCACAGGCGAGGGACACAACAACGCATATCTCGAAAGTAAGGCAAGAGATCACATAAATGGAATGCACAGCTAGCGACTGTGACATGGAAGAGAGAATACTATTCACACCAGATTATGGAGGCTGGAAGAAGAAGGAATCAGGACTGGAGTTGGCTTCTACCCTTCTAGATTTTAATGATCGCAATCATCTTCCCAAAGAAAGTAATGAGGCTTTGCGAGTTGGGTGCGAAGTTATATCAAACTAGCCTGGGGCTGTCGAGATTCCTTTGAATCCTGAAGATATTTCAAAAGGATTATTTCTTGAAGCCACGGGTGTTCTCAGTCTTGATGATAAAGGAAAAAAGTTCTATGCAGTCTTGCAATGTCTCCACATGACATAGAACTGGGCAAGACCCGCATACAGAAATTCCCCTCCATCGAGCACATTACCATTGCCAAAATTTTCCATGCAACAACTGAGAAGTGTTTCCTTGGAGTTGTTGCCTTCAAATAATGATGAATTTGGTGTAGTTGGAACTGCTGCTACCATAGTAGGTTCTCACTCAGCGCCCCCTTCTCACACCAGGGATGCACCAGAATATAGCCCTCCTCGAGAAAAGATGCAAGGATTCTCTTTGGATGTGGCCTCTGCCACGAAGAATCTGAGGCGGATGTTGAATCTTGATTTTGATGCTTGAAGAAATTGAGAAATTCTTAAAATAAATGGAGAGTTGGCCAGATTTTCTTACTGAAGTTTCCGCGAGTATCAATATAAAGTTGCATATGAGAGAAATTCAAGGTGCTTGCTATATTAGGCAGCTACAGAGGTGAAGTCTGCCCCTAGGAGTGCGTATCTTCTCTATAAAATTGGATATGATCTATATAGTAGCTAAGATACTTATATGCATGGTTTGGAAGATCATCATATCAGAAGGGTTGGAAGAATGTGTAAAGATTGCAAACTTCCCAACAGGGATGTAAGGTTGTTCTCCTGGCCTTATAATTGCTCATTCATTTACAGCAAATGTAATTATGAATATGTTCGGATTTTTGTTTTGCATGTCCTATAAAATGTCTGTCTTATTGTTTTAAAAGAAACTTCAGCTATAAGTAAGTAATTATTTTATGAGGTTTGCTTTTCTAGTTTTACAGTTGGAGTCATTAGGGGTTTTGCTTTTCTGGTTTGGATAGGCCATGGCCGACTGAATAGGAGAGCTTGGGCACTGGGATGTTAACTGAAGTTCTTCAAGTTGAACATCTGCAAAGAAATGTTCGACTACTGAATAATGAATTTAGTTCCCAGGTCAAAAGTGCGACTCCGTGTCCTCTTAATTAACATTTTTGTTCTTTATGAGGGTTACAAGCTCCTTATAGCGGAATTTGGGTTTAGTGGGTTTCGGGTCCAGATTTTGAACCAAAGCTCTAATACCATGTGTAAGAGCCCTATCCTAGGGTCTTATAACAGATCTATTTCTAATGAATTTAAATGCAATAAGAGGCAATAGTTTACTTTCTTACAAGACTTTTAAACAAATAAAATTTTACCATTTACATTCTAATCCTTATAACTTGTTGAGAACATTTCATTTTAATAAATTTACTTCAGTAATCTATAGAGGAATACCTGTATTGGTGGCTGGTGGAGATGCCTTTGAGCTCCTACTCCTGCTGAATGCTCCTCTTGATTGACCCAATTGAATTTACCTCCTAGCCAACTAGGAAATAATTCCTAGCCCAGGAAACCTCCACAGGTTCCCTAGCCCTCCAAGCCCAAGTCCAACCAGATGTAGTGTGTGTGTCCAAGATGAATGATCCAGACCAAGATGAACAATATTTCCCTCCTCTCAAAAACCCAAGAAACCTCCACAGGTTCCCTAGCCCTCCGAGCCCATGTCCAACCAGATGTGGTGTGTGTGTCCAAGATGAATGATCCAGACCAAGATGAACAATATTTCCCTCCTCTCAACAACCTAAGAAACCTCCACAGGTTCCTAAGGTCTCCAAAAATCACAACAAATCCTAAAATCACAACCAACTCCAAAATCATAAGCAAGGACGAACCTCCTCCCTTTTCTCCCTTCCCCCTTCCCTTTTATACCCTCCCTCTCTTCTCCATCTCAACCACCTCTCATTAATGTCATTAACTTCTCATCCATCCTTACAGTTGATATTTCTTCTCCCAAGTAAAGCTGGGAGTACATTTGGAAATGTGACATAAATATAAAATTGGGAAATTAATGGGAGAGGACCATTTCTTCTCCCAAGTAAATCTGAAAGTACATTTGGGAATGTGAGAGGAATATATATATATATATATATATATATTATATATATATATGTTGATAATTAAATGGAGAGGACTATGTCTTCTCCCAAGTAAATGTGAGGGTACATTGGGGAATGTGAGATGTAATTAAATGGAGAGGACCATGTCTTCTCCCTAGTAAATGTGAGGGTACATTGGGGAATGTGAAATGAATTTATATATTGATAATGAGTTGGAGAGGACCATGTCTGTCCCTAGTAAATGTGAGGGTACATTGGGGAATGTGAGATGAATATATATATTGATAATGAGTTGGAGAAGACCATGTCTTCTCCCTAGTCAATGTGAGGGTACATTGGGGAATGTGAGATGAATACATATCTTATTTGAAATAATGGAAGGAGGCCATATCCTACCTAAGATTCAATTTGAGAAGGTAAGTTGGGAATTTGAATAATAGAAATCATGAAATTTGTA
Source organism: Pinus taeda (assembly GCA_000404065.3). Taxonomy (NCBI): domain Eukaryota; kingdom Viridiplantae; phylum Streptophyta; class Pinopsida; order Pinales; family Pinaceae; genus Pinus; species Pinus taeda. Next base: position 91,593 of record APFE030592106.1, on the reverse strand, counting down.
TTAAACCAATATTTCTCAATATTTTCAGATAATGTAAACATTAATAAAATTTGCAGGATAAGATTTAAGTGGGGCATGACAAGGAGCTAATAGGAATGTCTATTAAACAATTCTACCTAGGGAGGTAAAACTATTATGTGATCAAAGCCCCAAATTTGCAAGAGAAGCTCCATATAAACTCTAAATTTTCCCTTGACTAACAAGCTTGACTCACTTATATGCATTAATGATTAATTGTACCAAATGTTCAAGATGCAACACTAAACATTGTGTGTGATTGGCAAGCGGTTTTCATCATGGACTGGGTGACTTAACTGGAGCCAAATTCCACTATAGGAACATATACTATCCTACAAGTGAAGCGTTGAGAGCTAATATGGGACTCCTACTACTTGTAGAGAATCACTCCATTCCATTCACACCTTCAACACCACAACGGTTTGTACTTTTCCTTGACTATTCATGGGATTATGCACTTGTACCAGTATGCCCCCAACTGGTTTAGCAATGTACACACAATTTGGCAATTGATCTAAAGCCCAAATGAGGTTTGTATCACCCTTCGAGACATGGGAGGTCTAGCACCATTCTCTAAGCCCTAAATGTTGGAACTGATCTAGGCTATTCTATCACCAGGAGATCCATGAGACCCAATTCGTACCCTAAACACAAAATTGGGTCAACATGATGATTTCCATATATATCTAGGGGCCAACCCATAGAGGATGATTTTTGGAGCCCTATTCACTCAATTCAACGCTTGAGGAGCTCAATATGTACCTCCAAAAGGACCACACATTGATGATGTCAACCTTTCAGCCCTTTTAAGGGTTAATTCTTATGATTTTACATTGGCTATGAGGTTTGTTTGTAACCTCAATTAGTTTTTTCCATCAATTTACAACTAAGAGGTGCTTTTAAGCTAAATTAGACCTCATTGGACATGTATAAATAAGACATATGTCATTTGACTCTGTCGTCGTCATGACTTGGAGAATTCAAACCTCATAAAGAATTTGCACTTGTTCCTTCTTGGCCATCAGACATTCTTTGAATGCATTTCGAAGCAATTTTGGATTGTCTTTAGAGCTATTTATTTGGTGAATGGATGTATATACTACTTGTTATCTTGTATACACTGATATGAGGTGTACAAAGAATGAAATGAAATGCAAGAAAGTAAATGGAACACACATGAAGACATATATCATAGATTACAATAATATGGTGGAAACCCAACTTTTATTAATAACTAAAATAACATAATATTGTAGAACACAAATTGGTTAGAATGGTGGTAGTTATCACTAAACATAGAGAGATAGAAACTATGCACATTCAAAAGATCTATCACAAGATGCCAACAAAATGGCCTTTTAAAAATAAATAAAGAACCCTAGAGGTCGAAAATATAAACCTAGAAGATGAAAAACTAAAAGGTTTGTAAGCCCCAATGGGTTTAGTTGGTACATCAACTTCTCAGGGTTGTAAATTTTGCATAAAATATTTGTTTGGCACACTTGGTATGCCACCAGAAATGTTTATCTGAGAATTAAACATTTTGACTAGGGCCAAGAAAGATCCTACAACTATTTCCTCGGCCCCCACCACATCAAGAAAGCATCGTTTAGGGCCTCAAAACAACCCCACAAGTTTAAGACCTAGAAAAACTAAAGAAAAACTGCTAAGATGGAGAACTATGCTTTGAGTCAGTGGAATACGTGAGTGACCACCAATATCCACCTAGATCAAATACTTGTGTAGTCTCCTTACAAAACTTAGACTTAACTTTAGCGAATCATGTCATTAAGGAAAACCATCTAAATCCAAGTGTCACCTTCAAATATATTTCCCACCAAAAATTATACTCAACTATAACACAAAATTATTATCAAATAGTTACATCATGTAGGTAACTTTAATTCAGATGGTAAATATCAAGTAAACTTGCAACTAAAAGCATCATTTTAAACAATACAATAAGTTATTTCAAATATTTTACCTACCACTAAATAAGGGTGTACTCTTTTCCACCTAACCATAGGCTTATTTGTACTTATCTCTGTCTACAATAGTCCCCCCCCTAGCCAAGCCATGATACCATTATCAAAACTTGGTTTCTTAAGGGAATTGATGGGTGTGAAGGCCACTCTCCTTCACAGAATGACAATGGTAAAAATCTCTTTACCCAATAAGCCCAGGACTTCCATAGATTATATAAATACCTTCCTACGTGGTTGCAATTTCACAAGGGATTCCCTTCATTACATGTGAAATCCTTCATAAACCCCCTCTCTCAATGCATGTTTCTCTAGCTAGCCAACATCATAATTGACATCCCTCTTTTACTAGGTCAAGTTCAAGATTTCAAGCTCAATTCCAATAGATAAATTCAAGTTTTAACAATTCTAATTACTTATTAATTGATCCAACTCAAGAACCCTTGGGAATGATTATTGGCATCTCAAACAAGTTCTATTTTCTTATAAATGATTAGCAGTAAATCCATTTGTCAATCTACTTATTTTCCACCCATGGGAATTCTCATTACTAATGAGAATTTACAGAACTCTTGGAAACTATTTTATACACATGTTGTGTCTTCTATCCACTCTTCTCACATTGAATAATAATCACCTTGACCCCCATCTATTTCCTCTTGTCCTTACCTAAGAGAACTTGTGATTTCCCTAGCTTGTGGAAAAGTAATTCATGGGCCATCTGGGAAATTGAGGTAGGTTCTTGCTAGTACATTTGGATGATGGATGGATTTTAGCCATCTCATACAACTCTTGGTACATCCATAACTATGGTTGGTTGGCTTCCCAACTACCCATCTATTGTTTAGTAACTACTTTTGTGAAAGTGGGAAGAAAGGGAAACAATTTTGAATTTATATTTTGGTAATCTAGAAATATGGGTTTTTGATAAAATATTTGCTTAGCAAGTAAGGTAATCTCCCAACCCACTCACCAATCCCTGCTTGTGATATCATGGCTAGTACTGTTGATTCACCCTCATGCTATTTTTAAGATAATTCTCTTCATTCATCAGCCAGATGTTATTACAACAATTTTAATTGTCTCCCACAATTCAAAAATAATCAGAATGTCTTTTTTGCGACTCACGAAAACGCTAGGTCATAATTATAATTACAAATTGGGGAAAATAGTGTGTTACATGTACCTCCTAACAACACATATTCTACATGGGAGAAAAAATATCCTTTTCAAAGGTCATGTGTGGTACTTGATGCCTTATCCATGGCCCTAAAGCTAGCGGTGCATTATTTAATGCCACAAGCACTTATTTTCATCCCTCAACCAATATTTATGCTTTGATAGATGTTTGTGGTGCATAATACTTCCTAACAATACTCATTTATCCACACTGAGTTGAAATATCGCCTACACAAGTTAAAGGGTGGTTCATTCCGTCCTTCAGGTGTATTGAGCATTAGAGGGTTTATTAAGGTAGTAAGTCAATTATTTTCATCCCATATATATTAAGAAAGATTTGAATTCAATCCATGCAGGGAAAAGATTATTATCACACTCCTAGTCTTAGTTAAAGTCCAAGATCCACTACATAAGTTATATTGTAACAACCCTGGAAGATTTTCCATGTAAATAAAATAAAACCAAGGTCATGAGACATGTATTCCAAGCTGAATGGTGGGAAAACAATATAGTGGGAATCACTTATGGTTTATTAATGGATATGTAAATTGGAAAAGGTACTGGAAAAGGAAGAGAGGCAATAAATGACATTCAATTATGAGAAATAAAGGAAAATAGGAGAAAAGGGAGATGAAGAGACACAAATATGGATGCAAGGGAAATTAGAGAGAAAATGAAGGAAAATGAAAGAAAAAGGAAAAAGGGAAGGAAGAGACTAGAAATCAATGATAAAGAGGCATAAAAGAAACAATTGATGACTTTTTGACAATTTTAGGCTCAACTCTTGTCCATTCTAGCACTCATACACTCTTTCACACTTAGAGCATTCTTGGAGCATTCTAGCATTCACTTGGACTTAGAGAGAAGCAAGAAAGAAAGCAAAGGAATTTGTGGACAACAATAAAAGAATGTTGGATAAACTATTACAATAGGATTACATTGCAAGTAGCCAGTTGCATGTGTGATTTTCTTGTTGAGATTTGGATGCATGGTACATGCATTTGGTTATTCTATTATTTTTTGTCATTTGCATGGAGATTTTCCTATATTGACAGTGGTTTCATCCTTGCCTTAGCATTTCATAGATAGCCATGATGTAGTGGATTCTCTTTTTGGATATTTTATTGGTTCTTAGGTTCTTTCTGATGTTATTGGACCCACCAACATTTGGGGGATCTCCCCAATATGAATTCCTAACTAGACCTCAAACTGTTTGGAGTAGGAGTCCTAGCAATGGGTGGTAGTGTAATGCCTTTTATTTAATCATGGTAGTGCGCAGAGGTAAGTATGATAACTTTGGGTGAGAGCAAGTGTTTGACCCCACGAAGAGTCAAGTGCGATGCATGAAGGTTCTAACACATAGAGGGGAAAATGAAGTGTGCCCCTTAGAAGCCTGTAATAGTACACAACTTGAAAGGAACACACAAGCGGAATTTCATCACAAACTAAAATGCAGAATAATCCACAAATTAAAGTGACGAGTTAATCCAACAACACACATTCAACAAGATTCATACAAGTGCATACAAAGTAGTTCATAATCAAATGTGTAAGTTAAATAACATACATTTCTAAAGCAACCAAAATAGTCCAACTACATTAACAACATATGCATGAAAGTTGGACTGAGCCATGAACTCTCGCGCGTCCTCACTCATACTGAACTTCGGCTACATGGGACAAGAGCCACTGAGTAGTAGCAGTTCTAATGGCAGAGCTGTGTCCTCACACATTGCAGAGAGACCCATTTCTCGAATCCTCCAACAATTTGTAGATGTCCCTATTTCCTTGAGTGGAAAGAGTTGAAAGGGGAAGAAAGAACACGAAACAGAGTACTGAGGGGCGGTGAGAGGTTGCGGGGATCTCAAAGCTGACAACCTGAGATACTTGATAAGTCACAAACCTAGATCTACCATGCCTGTACTTTCACCCTCCCCCTCAAGAGGTTGACTGCTGATACAAAACAAAAAATCGCTGAGATAACAATTGATTTCTCCGGCAAGAGGCATGCGGAAACTGGAGAAGAAGCGAACTCGAAGGAGGTGGAGGAGGTTTTTGTAGGTATCTTCAAAGTGACTATTCAGCCTCGCGACTGAGATCACAGTGCTAGATCCATTTGCCTATATGCTATTGGCACTAAGGCCTGGGATAGATTGCCCCCTGCACACCTTAGCTATAAACCTGAGCTTGACAATGCTGCCCCTACATGGCTATTGCATGGATCCGGGTTGATCCTTCCTACTATGGAAGGGAGTGTTATCTACAAATCTTCCTTTGATATGACAGATCCAGCATACAGTAGACTGAACAACCCACACCAAGCCCAGATCTAGAGGCTTGCACGCACCAAGTCACCCTTTTGCCCCGTATCACAGCCCAAAATGCAGAGGAAGATAAAGCATGGGTAGAGCTGTCGAGAGTTTGGAAACCCCAAATACTTTTGCCGACCCTCTAAAATCACGCACCATATCCAACAAAAAATGAACTCAAATGCCCAAAAGGTCTAACAAGCAAGCAGATCAGCGGTGACTTAGTAGGCTGGATCAGGATGAAGCTCTGGGAGAAAGCAATGGGACAACTAGACCTGATAAATTCAGGCAGTTGGGTAACAGATACTGCAACACCGCAAATGGACACACACCCAAATAAAGAGGATCCAATGCAAATTTTCATTAAAACATTGGAAGGCAAGACGGTTTGTTGGAGGATCTGGGAAGGAAGGAAGATCCAGGAGCTAAAAAACAAGATTCAGAACCAATTAGGTATTCCAGCACATCGGCAAAACCTGATCTGTTTAGGTCATAGCCTATAGGAAAATCTTACACTGAAGGATTATGGAATCACCACAGACACAGCCATAATAATTAACCTGCGATTGAGGGGAGGAAGTGTCGAAACCAGCTCTAAAAGCATAGGCTCCTTCAAGGAAGCAGTCAAAGGCAAGGGTCAAGCGGATGTCAAAACCGCAGCACCAGTGGAGCTTCCAGGGCCCTACATAGTAGAACAAAAATCTAAGAATCCTACACTCGCCATTGCCATGCCTGAGGTAAAAAACCTATTCACAGATCTCCTAGCAGCCTAAACATGTCCTCAAAATGTGAAATTTCTTGCTCTTGGGCAGCAAGATATCTAGGTGCCAGTTGAGGATCATTTGCAATCAAATTATGGGTATTGATGAGGGCCATGGGATTTGATTGTTTAGCTCTAATTAAAAGAGATTTAGTTTGCTCTCTAGCCAATATCCTTTTCATCTCTACAGCTCTTGATTCCTCATGGTTCATCCATGATGCCAAAGCCATTAATTGTAGATCTCCTAGCTTGGCATTAGGGTCCCAAACATTCATGTCTATGAGGGATATGTTGTGTAAATAAAACTTAGCCATTTTGGCCCTATCCTCTAGTGTACTTCGATCACAAATATCAATAAACTACCTGTAGTCCTAAAATGGCATGGTTCCCCTCTATGCTAGTGTCTTAATATAAAACTGCAACCATTGTTCTTTGAGGTACAGAGCATAGGATTTAGCTCCCATCCTACACTGGATTGCCTCCAAGGAGAGGTTGGCCATACATGCTAGTTGGTTCTCTCTTTCCTGCAGTTGTCCCCTCAACCATGCATTTTCTGTCTCAAGTCGATTTCTCATTATAGCTTCTCTGTCCCTTAAGCCACTTAGCTCTCTGCCCATGTCTTTGATTTTCTCCTCCATGTGCCCGATGTCTTCCACCCTGTTTGATTTGGTGATCTACATCCATTAGTGAGTTCTGTCCCTCTCCTTCTTAAGCTTGAAGAACAGTGGGATGGCAAAATTTTGAGGTATGATCCTAACTCCTTCAACAAACTAGTAATAGGAGTCCAGGTTAGGTTGGGGGCTAGGTTCCTTTGTCTCTAGGTCCTCCTCTTTAGCTTCTTGCTTCTCCCCTGCCTTTCTTTCCAATTTCTATGCCTCCTATAGATTCAGCAGAGTGTCCTATAGGACTGTTTTTGCTTCTTGTAGATTTTGTTGTGGATCCTGTAGGATTACCTTACCCTTTGAGGAAGTTGATCTAGTAGTAGGCCTTCTTACATAGGTGATAGGGGACTTATGGGAAGGCATTTTGTCTTTTTTTGAGGGGAATTTTCAATATCAATAGGAATTTTTGTTGATGTTTGTGGCTTCCCCTATCTTATTCTTATGCTCTTTCTTGTCCTGAAATATAGTGGGGTCCGCCTCTGCCTTTTTCCTTTTTGCTTGATTAGGGTGCTGATAGTAGTGAGGGCAGTTGTTGCCTCTCTCTCAATGGCCTCTAGAGATACCCTAGGTGACTCCTCCTAGTGTTTTGTCCCCTCTGTTCTATTTCCTCTTCCTCTCTAACTTTCATGTCTTCTTCTTCTTGTAGATCTTCATCATCCCTATCAGTTTCCTCCTTAATTTCCTTCTATGTTTCTTCATCATCCCCCTTCTCTTCTCCCTCTTCTTCTTCATCTTCGTCACATTCCTTTGTGTCAACTCCTTCTTCATCCATCTCATCCTTATCTTGCTCTATGTCTTCCTCTTCCTGTTTTACTTCCTCTTCATTGATAGTAGGACTAACATCATAAGTGAGAGCTTTGATGTCATCCTCTGCTAGCATGTCTCCAAAAAATGACCATGTTATAGGGGTTATGAGGTTTTGGAGGGCATATTCAATGAGGATTCTAATCAACCCATGGTGAGCCAATTGTTGGGAATTCCCATCCTTCACTTTGATGCTTGAGTCTATGAGTGGTTGAAGTAAGAAATATGGTATGTTGAGCCTTTGGTGAGGGGGTGTTTCTACTCCAAATATTAATTCTTCAAAGATCCTGAAATGATAGCCATAGAAAATACTATATCTACCCTCACATGAAATTTATTTGATTAGTTGGTAGCCTACCTCAGTCCATGGATATGGCAGACTTTCCCTCCTTACTCCATTTTTGTCCTCAGTGGGTTCTTCACCTTCTAAAAAGAATTTTCTTTTTGCCACCTGGCTATCTCCTTTGTCTTCTTTTCTCCATGGGATTCCTAGGGGAAGTGTGGTGACCCTGTTGATGAGCTCAGGGGTGAGATATATAGTGAGGCCCCTTATTAGAGGAGTGGCATGGATGCTGTTGTGTGGAGTGAAGGAGAGAGAAAATTCTTGAGCCACCTCATCATCATACCCTCTGAATTTTTCGAAAATCCCCATCTAGTTATGTCTTGTGAAGATTTCAAGCACTTGGGGGTGTTTTTGGATTCTCATAGTGTTTGTGGGCTCTCTCCTATTAAACCCTCATGTCATCTTGCTGGTGAAGCTAGAGGAGAAAATGAGAGGGTTGAAACAAAATTTTAAAATGCAGGAAAAAAACAGAGTTGACTATGTATTTAATTCCCTTCACACAGTTGCTAAATTCACTCAAATTTAGAGTATCGTTGGTTCATTTACTTGCAAAGGGGGATGTAATTTTAGAGCCTACCTCTTTAGACTGGTTGCAGTGGCCAATTCCTGTGATATCCCTTCTGAACTCTTCTTTTCCAATCCTGTAGACAATCTCTCTGTATCCTGTAGAGTGTATCTTGTAGGAATTCCTGTGCATGCTCCTGTAGGAATTCTTGTGAAGTGAATGATGGATATTTGTTTCCAGCAGGTGGCCTGGGTTATGAGAGCCACTTGAGTGAGGGAGTTTCAAGGAGGTGAAATGCATGAATGCATGGGAACGATGTTTTAGTTCCTCTTATGGTGATTCAAGGTGTGTTGGCAGCAAAGGTACGTTGCCATCTTTGGACCGTTGGTCCTCACTACCACCTCATCATTTCCCACTCCTCGTAATTATCTCCCACCTCGTAGATCCGTATTTTAACCGCTTTTTGACCTAATCCTCTGTCTTTGAGTTGACTGTAGCCATGTGTGAGAGGACACCCAGTTGTGCATGTGCTGATTAAACAAAGGTGGCCAAGTTAACTAGCCACCTTTTTACTTATAAACCAACTATCTCGTAACCCTTACAATGTTTTACTACATGATTCATATGATAGAGCGAGCGGGATACTTACCTGTGGTTTCAATGCTATGTTGCAGTTGTCGAAGACCAGAGGTGTTGTTGTGTACATTTGTTGCATGCCATTCTTCTTCCTCCTCTTGCTGTCTGCTAATGGTTTCTTTGTTTTTGCAGGCATCTGTGGTTGAAGATCTGATGTTGCTGCTTTGAAGCTCTTGGGTCATCCTAGTGAAGACTTTTTGCTAGTGGGATTGGCATTTTGTGGGATAAGCTGTTACAGGATTTCCTATAGGATTTCCTACAGGATGTCCTGTAGCTGCTTCTCCCTCAAAATTCTTTAATAATTTTGATTGTTGGGGCTATGAGGATGGTGACATGGAGGGAGAGCAAAGGATACTCAGGTACTGCTCTTTACTCCTATCTATTTCCATTTTTTTTTCTTTTGAAGACTGGAAGAAATTGTTGAAACTAATATTCTTCTTTTTTTGAATGGTGAGTGCAGGGATGATGATGGTGGACGAGCTGAGGTGCTAGATCATGAATAGGGTGAATTTTAGGGACCCAAAATGTCCATCATATGCCTTCAGATTTCTTCCTGTAGGATTTTTGGATCACTGTAATTCCTACAAGATCATCTTGCAGGCTTTCAGGGGATCCTGTAGAAAACACAGTCTTTGCATAAATCGAAGCAATGGAGTGGAAAAATGACAAAAATGGAGGGATGCATGGTAAGGAGTGAAGAAAATGAATATGTGAGAGGCAAGGGTCTCCTTGGGATTCTCTTTTGCTCCTTGATTATCCTTCTCGCCCACCTGAAAATGGAATTTCATGATAATTTTCTTTTTTTTTTTGAAAAACAATTAGGCTACCTCAGAGAGGTTTTCACCCTAGCTATTTTCCCTGGGCGCCTCAAGAAAGGTTTTCACCCAGGGATCTTCTTATTCTCTTTTTCCTTTTGTTCTGTTTTCTCTTCATTTTTTTTTTGTCATCACTGCGCTGCCTCAAGAGGTTTTCAACCCAAAGATGGGACTCAGGCACCTCATGGAGGTTTTCGCCTGAGTCCTTATTCTTTTTTCTTTTTTCTCAGTGATTTGATGAGGGAGGAGCTGGAACTTGCTCCACCATCATCAATGTTTTATTGATGTCATCAACGAACTCTTGTTTTGATAAAGGTCTATTGTACATTTTCAATCGGTGTCCATTAACAAGAAAAGGAATGGCTTCTTCATCTATTGTTCTAATTTGCACTGAACCATTATCATGGCATATTTCCACAACATAAGGTCTAAGCCATCTTGTCCTTAACTTGCCCTTGAAGTCTTTATACCTAGAATCATATAACAATGCCCAATTGCCTTCCTAAAATTGCTTCTCCTTAATATTTTTATCATGCCAGATTTTCCTCTGAAGTTGAACTACCTTTGTATGTAGGAGGACCTGCATTCTGAATTCATCCAAGCCATTCAATTGGAACAATCTCTCCTTCTGTGCACTGCTGAGATCCAAATATAGTTGGGCTGCCATCCTTAATGTGCTATATTCAAATTCAATGGACATCAAGGCCTTTTTCCCATAGACCAGCTCATAGGGTGTGAATCCAGTGGTGGTCTTCCATGTGGTATTATAGGTCCAGGTGGCCTCAACTAGTCTTTCTACCCAATCCTTCCTACTGCTACTCACCACCTTCGTTAAGATGCCCTCCAGTGCTCTGTTGGTCGCCTCCACTTGCCCATTATCTTGTGGATAATAAGGAGTGGAGGTCCTATGCTTGATCTTGTGATCGCTGAGTAGCTCTTCAATCATGTTGGAGGTAAACTGGCTGCCTTGGGCTGTGACCAACTCTTTAGGGTACCAAAATTTGTAGAATACATTCTCCCTTAGGAACTAAACCACCTTCTCTTCTGTTGTTGCCTTAATTGCCTTGGTTTCAGCCCACTTAGTCAAATAATCAGTGCATACAATAATGTATTTTTTTTTTTTAAGGAGGGTCAATAGGCCCAATGAAGTCCATGCCGCACTTGTCAAATGGCTCAAAAGTCACTTGAGGCTGCAGAGGCATTTCATCTCTAGGAGTAGGCCTTCCCATCCTCTGGCACCAATCACACTGACTAGTGTACTTTTTAACATCCGGATGAAGAGTGGGCCAATAATAGTCTGCTTGTAACACTTTGAATGATGTCCACTTTGCTACAAAGTGACCTCCACAAGGCCCATCATGGCAGGTCAAAAGGATGTCAAAGAATTCCTCTTACCTGACACACCTTCTCAAGATTTGATCTAGGACAAGTTTGAAAAGATTGCCCCCAATCCAAGTGAAGGGAGCATTTTTCCTGAATATCTTGTTCTTTTCTTTGGAGGACAAGTTTGGTGGGAATTATGCTGATACCAAATATTTTGCTATATCAGCAAACCATGGAGAGAGAACTGAAATGTCAAACAAGTGCTCGTCTGGTAACTGGTCATCCCCCATTCCTTCTTCACCTACAGACACAATTACCCTAGATAAAAAGTATGCAACAACATTTTCCTTTCCAGGCTTATCAACAATGGTTAGATCAAAATTCTGTAATAAAAGTAACCATCTTATAATTCAAGCATTGACATCTAATTTTTTCATTAAATATTTGATTGTAGCATGGTCAATATGCAAAAATGTTTGATAGCCTGTAATGTAATGTTTGAATTTGTTTAATGAATGCACAACAGCCAAGAGTTCCTCTTCGGTCACCATATAATTTAGTTCAGCTTTTGACAAGTTCTTACTAATAAAATAGATAGCATAAGGCAGTTTTTCATCTATCTGACCTAGGTCTAATCCTATGGCTTTGTGTGAGGCATCAACATGAATATGAAAGGGGAGGGCCCAGTTTGGGCCCCGGAGAATTGGTGCAGTGGTTAACTTATCCTTTAGAATTTCTAAGGCCTCTTGACAGTTTTTTGACCATATAAACTCAAAATCTTTGGCCAACAAACCAAAACCAAATAAAGGAGAGGCCAAGTTAATGAAGTCCTTTATGAACCTTTGGTAGTCTCCAGCTAACCCTAGGAAACTTTTGACATCTCTCTACTTTTGAGGAGGTGGGACCCCTTGGGTCCACCTGCAGTCCTTGCTGAGATATTGAATGACCTAGCACTGTCCCTGTAGTCATTAAGAATTCACATTTTTCAGGATTGACAGACAGGTTCATTTCAATTCATTTGTGCAGTACTTTGCCTAGGTTAGACAGGGCTTCTTGAAAATCACAACCATAAGGTGTAAAATCATCCATATAAATCTCCACCACATCATGGACTAATTCAGCGAATATACTCAAGACTGCTCTCTAGAAAGTGGTAGGAGCATTTCATAGGCCAAAAGGAAGGACCCTATAGGAAAAAGTACCCCAAGGACATGTGAATGTGGTCTTATCCTGGTCTTTTGGGCAGATCTGGATTTGGTTGTACCCACTAAATCCATCTAGGAAAGAGAAAAACCTTTTCCCTGCCAGACTGTCTAGCACTTGGTCAATGAATGGTGGATGAAAATGATCCTTCTTTGTGGCTTTGTTCAACTCCCTGTTAGAGCCGGTCTGGTCAGCCCTCCGTCAGAGATCAAAGCTCTTTATGCATTTCATTTTTAGGTGTCCTGCTTCATCCATTCAGCTGCATTCCACTAGGGACATGTTATGATCTGACGGAGAAAATAATGCTACTCATTTCCCCTCATGTTGGGCCTCTGCTGGTTCAGGTCTTGGTCCAAAATCAATGAAATTCATGATAGTCAAGGTCTGGTCCTATTTCAGGACAGAGTCATTTTTTTTTATGGTTTGAGTCTAGAAATTCATCAGTTTGGTCTTTGAAAAAACATGTCCAGAAACAAGCCATGCAGGCTAGAGGGAGACCTTATACACCTACAGTGCAGAAAGCTTCATCATCACTGCAAGAGACATCGACTCTTCTTCAAAACTCTGTCTTGAAGAAAAGTCAAGCAAGGTCAACTATGACAAAATTTTCCAGAAATCGACAGTTGACATTTTCATATGCAGTCATGGATGTTAAAGCCAAAGGCCCAGTCACACAATCCCCACAAAGGAATGCCGAAAATTTCATCAAGAGAGCCACAATTTCGAAGAAAAAATGGAAAAAACAAAGTTCTTTAAAAGTCAATAAAATGGTGCAAAACTCAACATTAGAAAGTGGGTTTTTTAAAGAGGAAAAAATCAAACCATTTTCTCTCAAGCCTATAAATACATATTGTGGCCCAAAGCAAAGCCATTGTGCCATTGGAGACTTGGAAAGACATTGCAGAAGGTGGGAGAGTGAGATTGGTGAGCGTTTGAGTGAGTTTGGAGGTGATTTGGGAAGCGCGGCGCACACAGGCAGGAGCGCGGCGCACTCACCGCGCGCGACGCATACACAGCCAGCCCGCCGTTGAACGAATACACAGGCGCAGCGCACTGGGAAGAGCGCGCGGCGCACACAGTCCAGCAGCTCAAAAACAATGCAAAACCGTTTCAAATATTTGTGAAAGCTATCAAATTACGAGGTAGGCCTTTGACACCTCTCCTCCAATCAACTTGGTCAATGTTTAGCTGTTTCTAAGACGTCAAGTGAGATCCAAAACATATTGGCCATGCATGCCAATCATCCTCAAAGCAAAATTGATAATGGGGGTTTGTAAATTTGAAGAACCCACCAAGGTTTTATTTCCCCTCTCCTCTTCCTCTCACTCCTCATCGTCTTCACTTCCATATCCCCCACATCTACTAACAAAACCCCTTAGAAACCTCCACTAAGACCCATCCTCTGTTTTCCAAGCAAACGGTTTCATTTGACTGTGCACTGCGCACACACAATGTGGCGCGGCGCACTCAGGGCGCGCGGCGCACTGGGAGCCCGGCCACAGTGTTAACTTCACACTGGCGCGGCGCATACCCGACACGCGGCGCACTGGGCAAAGCGTGCGGCGCACAGGCCTGTGAGCCTAAAAAAGTTACCAAATCTCTCAAATTTTTGTAAATTGGCTCTCAACATTGCAAAATTGCCCATAAACCATCTCATCATTAATCCTTAAATTCAAGGAAAAATATATCTTGGTGGCCATGACATCAAAGAAAAACTTCTATCAAGAAAACACAAAATGACGCAAAGAATGGAAAATAGCTAGGGTTTTGCTACAGTAACTTAATTATCAATTATGCTCCTACCCTACCTCTGTCAGCTAATTCCTTGGGAGCATTTTCCCCTAATGGTTACCCTAGCTACAGTGCAATCCTATCCCTTTGTCCCCTTACTCATATAGCTCAAGAGTGCCTTAACCCTACCCCACCAAAACCACACCCCAAACACTCCCAAATCCCTGATAAATTTCCCCTCTAAACCCCTATCCCTATTTCATCATTCCCCTCCTGATACTCCCTATTTTATTGTCCCCTTGGTGGCAGATTTGCAGAGCATCTATCAGTTCAGTGGATTCAGAGGGCAGCAAAGAAATTCAGGGTACAAACAACAGTAATGGCATTGGAAACTTCATCAGATTATGAGGGGGAAACCCACAGTGATACAGCTTCAGGAGAACAGGCTCCCCGGAGACCTAGGAGTGGCAGACATGTCAGGGATGAACCAAACACCCTCATGGAGTTGTAGGCATGCCCTCTCGCTATGTCTTGTTTCCAGCACTTGGCATGTTTCGAATTTTGTCAGAGGGTGGAAAATGTCAGAATTCATCATGATTTGGCCCGCCTCTTTGCACTTCACCTACATGGAGGATAGTCTATCTTGGCAGGGGTCACTTTCACATTGACACCCGAAACCATATCAGTGGCAACAGGCATACCGAATGTTGGAGAACAGTGGCATAAGAAGATGAAGGTGGAGAGGGAACTTTATGAGCCTTACATAAAAGCCAGTTGTTTGAGTCAGCTCACGAGAGTTTTCCCATTCAGATTTCTGAGAGATGATTATGCTCCGCTCATGAGATTGATCATGAAATACTTCAGTTGTGAGGGGAGGTTTTCTCGCCTTTATGCCTATCACATCAGGTTACTCATGTACTTCACCAGGGTGCATATGATGAACCTCCCATTTTTCATTTGTGGGAACATAGAGAGGATGAGAAAATTCATGCAGCACAAGACCCCTTGGCAGCAGCTCAACAGCGTATATCACTTTGTTGTTATCCAGATTTTGGTGGACCATCAGTTGGGATTGCAAGGCATTGCTTGGGAGGACTTCATCTCCCGTGACTTCTTCAGCGCTCCACAGGTAATATCAGAGGCAAAACATGAGATAAGGGGTACTTCTTATCAGCATGAGCACCATGAGACCACTGTGGTGCCATTTTCCATCACATATCAGAGAGGCTATCCGAAAGGCACCAGGCCTTTGTTTGCAGCAGCAAAGCGAGTGTTATCTCCACCCGGGGTGGAAGGGGCCTCGCTTCCTACATCGGAAATACAGGTACAGGACAAGTGCAAGAAGCCCAAGCATGAGGAGGGGCCTTCAGGTGTGCCACCCGGTGAACGAAAGACCAGACTCATTCTCCTTCGTGATGATGATGATACAGATACACGTCCACAAAGTGCATAGCTGAAAGAGATCTTCCAGGAGCAAGAGACAGAGATTCAATCCTTGACACTCAAGTTGGAAATGGCCGAATGGAATATCAGGTATTTGGAGCAGAGGAATAAAGAGCTGGAAGACCAGCATGTGATCATGGAGCTGCAGAACATTCGTGAGGATCGCCTAACTTCCCAGCAGAGGAGGATTGAATTCACTTCATTGGAGCAACAGGTTATGGATGATCGTGAGTCTGTTCTTTAGAGAGTCAACATGAACCTGGACAACATGTTGAACAAGGTCGACAAAGACAACACACTGCTGAGACACATGGCTCGTCATTACAGGGCACGGAACTTGAGTTTGAGAGCCCGAATAAGGAGTTTGAAAGCAAAACTGAGGAAAGCCACAAAAAGGGCAAAAAGGGCAAAAGAGAAAGATAGGCTCAGGATTTTAGCTGAGGCCTCCTTGACTTAGCAAAGCACCCCATAGAGAACTTCCAACCCAAATCTCAAAAAATTTGGGCAAATTTTGGTCACAGGGAAATTTTTGGGCGAAAAACAGGGATTTTCTCCCTGTGCATCGCGCACCCTGCGCGGCGCTAAAATTATAGCACTCCAATCAAGAAAAGGTTTGCATTTTTGGATTCAGCATCGAAAAATACATCTATTGGTGTCCGGGCTAGAAATTTTGATAAGTTTTGGGTCTCCTAAAGGTCAAAAAACACCCAAAAATGGCCTTTCTACCACTTTTTGGACACACAGAAAGCAGTCTTGGGAGAATGAAGATTTGGAGGGGAAAATGAGCTTCAAATTCATAAATTTTAGTGGGGTTAGAAATTAGACAGGCCAAGCTTTCCAACAAGCCCACTTGGGCACATTTTGGACACCTACAAGTGCCCCAAAACAGGCCCAAAAGTAGCGCGACGCACAGAGAAAAGCGGGCGGCGCACAGAGGAAATTTTGCCCAGTTTGCTCCCATTTCGCGAAATTTCGGGTCGCGACTTCTCCAAGTGGGCCCAATCATCCACTCTTTGGTTTTTTGGCACCAAAGGCGGCTTTTAAATAGTTTTCTCTCCAGGTGGGCATCTATCCAAGTGGCGAAGAATGCAAAGGGTCACCACATGCCAAATGTCATGCTTGAGAGCACTGCACCTGTAGCTGATGGTTGGCTCTCCAGTTCCATTTCGAAATGATTTGAGTAACTTCCCAACCCCTGGGCATTCCATCTCTTCTTCCCACATTCTATATATTATATACATTTTATTTGCAAAGGGTTGGTTGGCTTGTAACTTCTGGGAGACTGTGGGAAAGAAACTTTGTTTCTGCACTGTATATTTTTACAGAGAATTAATGAAATGCAGCGGCTTTGTTTCATGAGATTCATGTGGTTGTGAGTATAGAAAATGTGTCTTCTTATGTTTCATATGTATCCTGTTATGTTTCATAGTTCCTTTCATATTCATTTCTGGTGAAATTTTTCGAATGAGATTAGGTAGAATTCAATTTTATTGCTCTACCTGTGGGAAAATTTCATGTTAGTGTTCATTCTTCTGTTGAAAAGGATTCATGTGGTCCATGCCCTTTTCACCCTCTTAATCAAATCTCTCCAT
Organism: Pinus taeda; assembly: GCA_000404065.3. NCBI lineage: Eukaryota > Viridiplantae > Streptophyta > Pinopsida > Pinales > Pinaceae > Pinus > Pinus taeda. The sequence goes on along the minus strand of APFE030592106.1, from coordinate 74,288 downwards.
TCCGCCATATCTTAAACTAAATTGCTATGCTTTTCGCCTACCTTGCCTCACAAAATAATCTGTTCCTTTATGTTAAGTTCTCTGTTCATTGAGGTCCAGTGGTCCCATAACATCTCAGAAACACAGTCATTCATAAAAATCACTTCTTGTTTCAATATTCACTTACTAGCCTAAGATAAATAGTTCACTGTAAGTCATCTCAGGCCATTTCATTTATCTATTCACTAAGCGTGACTCGGAGAGAGCCCTCTCCTGTTCTGGTAGGGCTAACTACCAGACTGAGCGTGGTTTGTGGTTACCCTGAATTTTGCCTTCTTTCAGCCTGAGGCGGATTTAGGTGATAACACTCCCTATAATCAACACAAATCCTCCACTTACCATTTTTCTTGGGAACTAAGACCAAAGGGGAGACCCACTCACTGTTGGTGATAGGGTAAATGAATCCTGCATCTAACAATTTTTTCAGTTCTTCTTTGACTATATCTTTAAGAGTTGGATTCATCCTCCTTTGTGGTTGCCAACTGACTTGCAACATCCTTTAATGTATATGTGGTGAGTACACACTGAGGGGTGTACTCCCTTCATTTCCTTGTAACTCCAAGTGAAGGCTTCTAGATTTGACTTTAACATGTTGCATAACTTCTCCTCTTCGAGAGAAGAAAGAGATGGATTGATTTTCAAGGTTTTCTCTGGGCCAAATTCTATGGTTTTTACATAGTGTCGGTTGGAATTGGCCAAGCATAAGTCAATTGGATGATTGTTCTGGGTTTCCTTTACTACTTCTTCTAAAGGTAATGAACCGAGAGTTGGACTTTGGAGCAGGTGTTCAATCAAGTCATCCTCATCTTGTTTTCCTCCTCCCATGGTTGCGTCCAAAGCATAAAGTCGGGCAAAATAAACTTCATCTTCTTCCCCCTCCTCCAACCATAAAGGTAAATCATGCTCTAGAGAAGGTTGACTAGGAGGGTATAGGACTAAGTGCTTGGACATATGCTCATTCTTGATGGTCATATTCCTAGCTCTACAACTAATGTAAGCATCGATTGTGGTCAACCATGGCCTCCCAAGGATGAGATGATAACTTGTAAGCTTACCCTTAGGCTAGAGAACTAGGAAATCTGCAGGGTACTCCCAAGAGCCAATGGAGACCATCACATCCACCATAATTCCCTCAAGGGTTACTGTGGAACGATCTGCAAGTTGTAGAACTGTTGTGGTCTTCCATAATGACCCTTGGAGGTTGATCTTGAGTGTCGTGTCCTTGGTCATCACATTAATGGCAACCCCAAGATCGATTAGAGTGGGTGGGATAATGGTGCCATTGATGTGCAGATCTACTACAGGGCTTCCAGGGTCCAAATATTTTTGACATATTACCTACCCCAGCATTAAGTCGGACAGCTACCCAATGAAATTAATGGTAGGGACATCCCTTTTTCGCCTCCTTGGATGCTTGAAGCATTTCTCTTTAATCAACTTATTGTAAATGGGAACATATTTTATTGCTTGGAGAAGGGGGATATTTACACATGGATTTTTCAATTCTTCCCGAAGTTCAGTCTCTTTTGGAGTAGGCTAGATTGGTTGGGCTAATCTCTTAGGAAAGGGTGGATTTAGTTTAAGGTTGTTTTCCTCTCTTTCTTCATCAACCTCCCTAGGTGGAGGGGGAGGTTGGTTATCTGGGAGAACTCTCCCAGATATTAGTTTAATCTCCTGGATTTCCACAACATAAGCTGGTTATGATGTCTCTCCACTGTATATTTGCTAAGCTTGCCTATTGTTCGGTTTTAGATTTGGTTGGGCAGGCATCTGGGGTTGCTTGGGTGGAGCAGAGTGTAGGAGTTGTGGTTGGTCAGGTGGTGGAGGCAATAGAGATTGAGCATTTTTGTATTAGGGCCTCCACCCCTGGAGTGGTGTATTCCACTGAGGTTGTGGTGGAGAGTAAGGTTGAAATGACTGGCTGGCTAGCTGGGAATGATACTGAGATGCATAGGACCAAGGAGGGGGTGTAAACCAAGAAGAATGAGCAGGGAGTCCCCAAGAAGGTATAGATGTCGTTTGGTTGGGGTTGTAATATGCATGGGATGACCCTTGCATGCCTTGCTGATATGGTCTAGGTCCAGGAGGTCTCCTTTGGTTAATGTAGCAAAGATACTCAATGACCCTTTCAGCTCCTTGATATACAACTTTGAGTCCAGGTAAAGAAAGGAAATTGTCTGTGGAGTGGTTTTCTTCACAGACCGAGAAAATTTCAATACAATTCAATGGACATTCATTCATAGGATGCCTCTTGGTGCATATAGGAAAAAAGATTGCCAAGGCTCTCTCTTCTTCCTCTTACTTCCTTTTAATGTTCATGGTGTCTATTTGCAAGGTAAGGGTTTGCAGCATCTCACTTTTGAAATCTTCCAGCATGTTTCCAATTTCACCCTTGATGGATGAGTTGGAAGATGATGTACTGGCCATAGGTTGACTACCCCTACCCTTTTTCCTGACCGCCATAGAATGCTTTCTAAAGACAATATTGATATCCTCATAGGGTAATGGGTAGATATCTCCTCCTACTAACGAATGTAAGGTATCCAGAAGATCTTCTCTTACTCCCCTACGTAGGACCAACTTTAGTCACTCAGGGTCAAGTGTGCACCTCGCCCTTTTGTAACTAAGCTGGAATCTTTCTTCGTAGTCTTCTAAGGATTCATCATGGCCTATGGTCATCCTGAAAATTTATTCTTTAGTATCCTTTGACTAACAGTAGTCCCGATATTTGTTGTTAAAGGCCTACTGCATCCGAGCCCAAGTTGTGATGCTATTTCTAGGTAAGCCCATGAACCAGCGCAATGCTGCATCCTTGAGGGTAGATGGAAATAATTTTAACTTTTGCTCATCATCTGTATAGTCATAGGTTCAACATATAACATCAAACTCAAATAGGAAAGTGTCGGGGTCGTCTGTGGTCAGGCCATGGACATGAGGTAGGGCAGAGGGGCTTATATATTTAATCTTAGTGTCCCCATTAGTTTCTCTGATGGGGAAAGCATCCTCAACTCTCTCTCTATTCCCTCTGTCATTTTGGTTTTCAGCCATTGGTTAAGTAGGAATGGGTTCCTCTTCTTATTCTTCCCCTATAAGTTCTTCAAATATGTCAGGTTGCTCACCTAAGGGTTCCTCCAGTTCACAACCACCAAAGAAGAGAGAAGGTTGGCTGTTGGATGCAGTGGGGGTATTTGGAAAAAATTTCCCTAAGTTGTTCCTATTCCTATGAGGTAAGAAAGGAAATATTTTTGGGTTGGTTTTGTATTCTTTTTTAAAACTTGGAAAGTACTTGCAAAAATTAAATCGCTGATTGAATGAAAATTACTGACAGAATGAAAAAGCTACTTGCTGAATTGAATTCCTACTTGCAGAATGAAAAGGAAAGCAGATAATGAAAAATGAAAGAAAGGAAACAAATAGATTACTTTTGCAAAAATAAAATAATGGAAGAATATTGAAGACAAGAAATAGAAGAAAAGAAAGCAATAATCACATTCTACTTAGACACCTCCCTGGCAACAGCACCAAAAAGTGATGAGCACCAATATTGCAGCAAGGATGTTGCAACTCCTGGGCTACCAACTTTACTTATCAACCCAAGGTTCGTACAAATTTGGAGGTGACAGTGGTGTATGCACAAGTAAACGTGATGGTTTTCCCTGTTGTCACTGTTCAGTTGGCGAGAGTCTGCTGGGGTTCCAAGCAAGACTTCTATAGAGTCAGAAGAAGCTTGATTCTTTGATGGAAGAAGGGAAAATTTACTCTAAGAGAGTTACCCTACTGCAGTAATGGAAAAAAACCAACATGTAATGCTAAACCACACCATACCCTAATTAACCATTTAAGTAGCTATGCTAAGCAGAATTGCTAAATCAATACTAAACAAATGCTGCTATGTAAGTTGCATAAGTAAAAAGAATCAAACAATACTAATGTGCAAGAAAAGAAACTAAACTAAATCTGTTTTCACTTTTCTGGTTTTTTTTAGGCAAAATCAAGTATGCAAACTAATTGATCTTGTGGATGTGACAGGTGGATGGAAGGTGTTTGAGGATGGCTATAAGGTTTATGAAGTGGTTGGATGGCGTGGAGGGGTCCTAGGAGGATTTTTCTGACTTTCTAGAGGGTTCCCATCAATTCGGCCTCAAAACATGTCATTTCAGGAAAACCTACACAATGTACTAGAAACCTACAAGATGATCCTGTAGGGACTACAAGAAACCTACAGGATACATCCGATAGCTAATTGTGAGGTGTTGGAGGTGTTGGGAATCTTGGGAAAGGTGTGTGATGGGTGGAATGGAGTGTTAGAAGGTATAGAATCACTCAGGAGTCAATATCCAAGATAAGAGATGGCTAGATTCACTCAATGTATCTAGGGGAATTTCAATGAAAAATGATGAAAAACTAGTGAGGTTGATGGTGAAACAAGGGATGGCTAAGGTGGATGAAGTGGAAGGTGGCTACTGGTGATGAAGTCTTGGTCTCCTCCTGAAGTACCTTCTCTGCTTAAAACATATGTTTCTTCCAAGAACTATGCAACAAGATACATTTTCATAAACTAGAAAAGCATGAATGAGTTGCCTATATTATGCATGAAGAAAGTTGCTAAAGGGAATGAAAGCATGAGTGAGATATTATTGTAGAAATGGAGATGGAAAAAGATGACAATGAAATTTTCTTTGCAACATTAACCAAATACTGAATCAAAGACAACAAACTCCAAAGCTCATACAAGAACTAGAAATCTGTGTTTTGGGGGCTATTGAACGGTCCCTTCCTCAAGTCATGGTCCCAGAGGGAGGAAGTGAGGCCGATACACCACTGACAACCTTGTAGTGATCCTTCTTCTCCTTGCTAACATGCTACTTGAAAGAAGTCACAAATGGAAGCAAACTATCACACAACCAATCTAATCTACACTGTTGTAATGGAAATGCATCTACTAAGCAAATGAACAATTAAGATATGAATCTACACTACCATACATGTACAATAAAGAGGAGCCTGGGATGCTAGGGTTGGGCCGTAACCCAAGAGATTCAATCCTCTGAGTGAACTCAGTGTTGGCTCAAAACAAAACTCATTCTTATTACCAAAACAATAGATTACATCAAAAAAATTGTCACAAGTCTTGTAGCTCGAAAATAAAGTAGAGTTTTACAATAAAAATCTGAATCCTACTGAGGTCCTAGGCCTCTCTACTTATACATCTGAAGTCTCCAACGACTTCCTTAAAATTAGGGAGGCTCGGCCCCCAAACTCGAGATAAACTGGTGTTGTCTTTCACTTGCTAGGCTGCCTTCTAGTCCTCATAATTTGGTTGTCTGCGCTCTGAGCTGATGGAGGAATATTCGAATGGAGGGGTAGTAAATGAGGAATATTTACCTCCTATAATCCCTCTCCCTTGTCCCATTCGAGTTTTGACCTTGGTCTTTGCCAAAATTCCTTGCTTTTATCTTTTAATCCTGCATTAAATGCACATTAGACCACAAAGCAAAATATCCAAATCTAACTCATCTCATAAACAAAATATAATCAAAAGTATGCAATAAGTTATGAGAATAGTCGGTTTGACTAAGCTAGGAGGTGAATTAAGGCCCATATAATTACTCAATGATGAGGCTCATCATTAGCCATTCAAGAAGCACGTGGGTTACAATGTGGTGCATAGTTAAGAAAAGTAACATGGAATTGGCGCCTGGACCAGTTAATCCAACACATTCAGAAACATCTTGAGGTGTTGAAAACTATGGAGTTCACCTTCATTCGACGTTCATCAAAAGTGTTGGTGGACAGGGTGGAAAATGAAGGGGTAGAAAACTTTCATTCACTAACCAATGTGGTGTGGGAGGAGCTATTAGAGGGAAAGCTAAATGAGAAATGTCGAAGGTTGGCGGAGAGAGATCACAACAGTTTGATAGAGAATGGGTGGGCCCAAATCAGGATAGTGACCCAACAGGTTATGCAAATTAATAAACCTTCATTATGGACAAATAGGTAGAGGTTAATTGGGATATGAGAAGGGGTCTATGTCTATAGTACAAGGATAGAAAGACAGTTGATGATGGGAAAGAGAGGATTTCCTTCGTAATAGATCGTTAGTCAGATCAACTCATTATATGATAGTGTGGTGAGAGGAGTGGGAAGATACGACATCAAGAGGGGAAGCATACAGGATTAGGGTCGTGGCAATTATGATCATGTATAGATTGCTTACAAGGGTGAAAGAGAGGAATGATACCCGCAAGCACACATGAACTAACAACAACATCGCTGGCAGGTCAAAGTTACTAAAAATGGAGAGGGAAAGTACTCAAATATTGGTGTGCCAAGTCACGTTTTGGGTGCCACCTTTAAATCTTAGTCGGGGAGTGGGCTTTGTCGACATAAGGTAGAATTTTGAAAGGTGGTGTAGCTATGAGTTGTTGATAGTAATTTTAGTAAGGGAAATTCAATTATTAGGGAGTGCAATGGGTAAGGGCTAGAGTGTTAGAGGTAGGCTAAGGGGCAAGCCTTGAGTAGATACTCAAGGCTTTGAGTCTAGGAAATGGACACACATGGATGGAGTGGCGAGGGTTTTTGCTAAAAATTAACAAGTGATAGTCTCGCAAAAAGGGAAGGAGATAGCGGAAGTCTGGGAGAGTGAGCTTCGAAGGCAACGCAGGGTTGTCTCTAATGGAATAATAGAGCAGGAAGTAGACTTGATCATAGACACCAGGAAATCCAGAACACAGATGATTGTGTACCAGAAGACCCTAGAGACCGCTTGGCATGTCAAGACCTTGGTGGGGAATCTGCGAGTGAAGGAAACAAAGGAGAGGAACATGAAATGACTCAAGACAAAAATCCAGTTAAAAGCTATAAACCAATGCCTGAGAGGAATTGAATAGGTTCTAAAGGGTATGATTAATATAGAAAAACTGTAGGCTGGTAGAATTGGGGATCTAAACAAGATGTTCTCAATCTACCTAAAGTATACCCACATTGTGGATATCTCGCAGGGTGAAGAGATAGGAGGTCCGACCTGTTTGAGAAAGTATCGAGTTCGGGAAGCTAGCGTTGTAGCAGTTGTCCACCAATGACTCCATAGGCTATAATGACAACCTTTGTGGCAAACCCAACAGTGGGTCAAGCAGGTCTAGACAAATAGAATTGTGTTTAGGGAATCCTACTGTTAGTTGATCATGATATAAACCAATATTTTTTTTAGTTTCATGTTACGTTTTTATATGTAGTATTGTAGTTATTTTATTAAGTTTAGGTATGAGGATCAAAGTTGTACAATTATTTAGATAGGAAGGCCTACATATAGAAGTAGTGGGAAGGGGAGCTTTTTTGAAATGTATAAGAAAAATATGACAGCATGCCAGGTTAAATATGTGATCAAGACAATCTTATTCTATAACTAGTCTGGTTTCCAATCTGGTAAACCAACTACTAGTTTTGTACTCTACGCTTATTTAATAATATAATGAATCTCTGATATATATATATAATATATATTATATATATATATATTTTATTTTATTTTATTTTAAAAACATTTTTTTAATTATTTAAAAAATTATATAAAAAACAATAATGGTATAGTAATTATTATTTATTATTTTTTAAATACTTTAAATTTTATTTAAAAGTAAACTTAGACAACACACTATATTTCTTTTTTTGAGATGAGGTGATTTTCTTGAACGAAGTTGAAAAAGGAGGGAGGGGGAGTGGGAGCAGGAAGGAAAATGCGTAGAACTAGGGTTTGGAGAAGAATACTGGAGTTGGGTACCATGGAGGGGTGAGAAGAGGGGAGTTCTACTGCCTCCTACAGTCATGTAGTCTCTAATCGTTTCAAGAAGACCATGGAAGTGGAAACCGGGTATATACAGAAAGAGGAAAACAAGTAAATAGCAGAGCACAGAGTATGGCAGAAACGAAGGAGGAAGTCAGAAGGGGGAAACGTACAGAAGTAGACAGTCAGAAAGTTGACGCCAGAATTCGGACAGGACAATGTAAACCCAAGGCTTCCATCACACCCCGTGTGGTGTTAAGTGACCTAGCCCTACAGGCGCACAGGGAGCACATGGCGAGTTATGCGATGATTTGCAAATTCATGGGGTTATGGCCTACGAAGAAGAACCTACACATGTGGATAAAGAACCATTGGAAACCTAAGGGAGATATAGATCTGCACCTTGGATCCAAGGGTTTCTTCACAATTGTGTTTACTAACCTCGAGGATAAGGACAAAATATTTGAAGGAGGACCCTACTTCTATGCAACTGCAGGTCTCTATATGCGACCTTGGGTGATGAACTTCGTACCGGAGTGAGAAACATTTACTTCGATGCCGGTACAGACAAGACTTTATTCCCCACCTCTAGATTATTGGCTGCCGGAATCACTAAAATCCATAGGTGATAAACTAGGGAATTTTATAAAAATATTAGAGGCCAAACTGCGCAGGAAATATACCTCCTTTGCTAGAGTATGCATGGAAATGGACCTTTCTGGGGCTTTGCCGGATGAAATAATTCTAGAAGTTTTTGATGAAGTTTGGGTGCAGTCGGTGGATCACGAGCATACACCCTTCAGATGCGGCAAATGCCATGAACACGGGAACCTCTTCAGAGACTGTCCTTTAAATAAGATGGAGAGCAGTTTCAAAGCAACCTCAGGTAAAGAGACTATAAGATTTACCAAAGCAGGAGGCAAAGGAAGAGGAGGAAGAAAGAACCAAAAAAAAATCTATGAGGAGAAATAGCCTAGTCATAATAAGTTCAAGATATCAGAATAAGAAGAAGAGGAGGAGAAAGCGAAACAAGTTTTGAAGGACAATCCAGTAGAGAAGGAAAAGTAGGACAACATGGAGGATAGATCCGACCAAGGTCAACAAAAGGAAGATCAACCCAGCACGATGGAACTTGATAGGGACCAAGAAATGACCTCAAGCGAAGTGGGAACGAAAGAACATGAACTGCAGGACATAGTAGAAAGGGAACATCTTGATTTAGAAAAGTTCTTGGAGGAAGGAACTACCAGAGGAGTGGACTCGCTACCTCAAGAGGAATTTAACAAAGTACAACAACTCTTCCTCTGGAGAACTCAGGAAAAGGGTGTTGGGGTAAAAAGAAACCATGATAGTTAGGATAACGGAGGGGTCAAAACTATGGAGGCAACAAAGGGACAAGCTCCCAAGAACCCAGGAAGAAAAAGAGGAAGAAAAAGACAAAATGAGCTGTTGATTGAATGTGGAAAACTCATGATAAACTCAAGTAAGATGAAAGACCTAACTAGTTACTCATTTAAAAATCTTTATTAATGAAGCTTACAACATGGAATATTAGTGGTCTAGGAAGTAAAAGGAAACAACGAAATCTGAACAACAAAATGAAGGAAGAAAACCAGATTTGGTTTTTATCTAGGAAACAAAATGTTCCGTAGATAAAATAAGAGAGATACACAGCAAGTGGCTTATTAAGCATGAATATCTAGAAGTTAAAGTAGACAATACAGCAGGAGGAATTCTTACAATGTGGAACCCTTAAAAACTCGGAATCCTAGATGCTGAAGCATCCAGAAAATACCTTTCAGTGGTCAAAAATGTCTATGGTCCACAAAAGCTTGAAGATAAATTCAAGCTTCTAACATCTCTGGAGGAGCTAAGAGAAAGACACAGGGGCATACCATGGATTGTAGGAGGGGATTTTAATATGATCAAATCTCTTTTGGAAAAAAAAGGAGGGACTAGATCTCTAAGCAGAGATTCCATAGCTTTTCAGAACTTCATTACCAACATGAGGCTAGTAGATACATAAACCTCCAATGGTATCTAAACTTGATAGATTCATTATCTCTGAGGACCTTATCCTCTCAGGCCTTGACTTGGCAGCTATGATTCTCCCTTTTGGCGGCTCGGACCACTGGCCCATTCAACTAGAAGCATCCTTTATAGGAATGCTAAGGAATAGACCTTTCAGATTTGAAAATATTTAGCTTACCCACCCGAACTTCAACAGTAATATTGAAAAATGGTGGACAAAATATTTGAATGTTCAAGGCACTAAAATGTTCCTTCTGCAGCGGAGGCTGAAACACATCAAACTCAGGCTTAAAGATTGGAACAAGAATGAGTTTGGCAATATCTTCGAAGCAAAAAAAATAGTTGAAGGAAAGCTTCAGGAAATTAACCAGGAGCTCATCAGAAAGGGATTCCAAGGAGGGTAAGAAGCAAGTTGATTCGCTTCATCATGAATGGGAAGGCTTATGTAAGCAATAGGAAATCTTCTGGAAACAGAAATCTAGAGTTCAATGGTTAAAGGAAGGAGATTGGAATACAAGGTTTTTTCACAAATCCACAATGGATCACCAATCTCATAATAGGATTCTAAAACTAAAAGATACACAAGGAAAACAGCTCAATACCCAAAAAGAAATAGAATCTGCTCTGGTTCAACATTTCTAAGGCATAACAGAGGAGCCCCTCATAGATATATCACATTTTAGCAATGACTTCACTAAACACATTCCTAGGCTTGTGACAAGAGAAGATAATTATAATCTTAACAGGCCAGTGAATGAACACGAGGTCAGTGAAGTCATCAAATAAATGCAAAATGGGAAAGCTCCTGGCCCAGATGGTTTTAATGTTGACTTCTTCAAAGCATGCTGGAACATAGTCAAACAAGACATTTTGGAGGTGGTAGAGGACTCAAGGAAAAATAAAACTGTTTTGAAAGCGCTCAACACCTCTTTCATAGCCTTGATCTTAAAGCAGGAAAATGTTATGACACCAGATAGATTCAGACCCATAGCATTATGCAATGTGGTGTACAAAATCATTTCCAAAATAATCGCAAATAGGCTTAAACCCCTTCTTCTAATTCTAGTGTTTAAGGAGCAAATGGGATATGTTGAAGGTAGACAAATTCTAAATAATATCATTCAAGCTCATGAAGTGATCCACTCTTTGAAGAGTAATAAGCAGCCAGGCATGATAATACAACTCGATCTCGAAAAGGCTTATGACAAGCTTAGTTGGGCTTACATTAGGGAAGTTCTAAAGGCATATGGCTTTGACCATAACTGGATAAGATGGGTAATGGCCCTGGTCTCCACCTCAAGCTTTTCAATTCTGCTGAATGGCTCACCATCCAAAACTTCAAGCCTACAAGAGGTCTTAGACAAGGAGATCCGCTCTCACCCTTCCTCTTTATTCTCCTAATGGAAGGGCTGGGAAATGCAATCAAAGTTGCCAGAGTAGAAGGCAAAATTCAGGGGCTCAAACTCACCATTAATGGGGATGCTTTGACTCACCAACAATTTGTGGATGACACCATGCTGCACGGTACACCTACGGTCAAATAAGCTCTTGCCTTCAAACAAATTCTGAAAAACTTTGCTTTGGCTGCAGGTACTGAGGTAAGCCTTACCAAATCAAAGATTTCCCTTTTTAACACTAATAAGGCTATACAGAGAAACCTCACCAGAATTTTAGGTTTTCAAAGAGAATTATTAACCTTCAAATATTTGGGAGTTCCTCTAACAGACATACCTCTAAGCAAGATAGTTTGGGAGCCCGTTATTAATAAACTTCAGGACAGAATTCAGAAATGGACAAATAGGGCTTTAAATTTGGCAGGAAGACTAGTGCTAACAAAATCCATCCTATAGACTGTTCCTATTTTCATGTTTTCAGTACTCCCACCTCCTAAAGAAGTGATGCAATGCATTAGAAATATTCAAAGAGATTTTCTTTGGGGCAGAGGGGAAGAGAAAAAGAAATGGGCTCTGGTAGCCTGGGAAAAGATCTATAAACCTAAGACACATGGAGGTTTGGGACTAGATGACCCTGAAATCCTTAACAAAGTTCTAGGGGCTAAACTTTGGTGAAGATGGCTAAAGGAATTAGATGCCCCCCTTGGGCCAAGGTTTGGAAACAGAAATATGCAAACAATTGGTAAGAAAGGGAGCTCATCAGAATGTCTGGAATAATCAAAGGCTCCCACATCTGGAACAAAGCTTGGGAGAACAGAGCTATTGCTCAGAAACACAGTTTCTGGGAAATAAAAGATGGAAAACTTGCTTGGTTTTGGGAAGATAATTGGCAACAGGAACCAAAACTGCAGAGAGAAGAGTTAGACAATCTTAAGAATGATACCGATGAGAAAGGGTTACATAGGGTTAATGACTTCTAGGAGCAGAACATAAACAAAGGAAAACATAGAGTATGGAAGAATCTATTGTACAGTGAGGACTCTCCATTGAAGGCCTAAGTAGAATCTCTTATAGCTATCTTGGAACAGAGAAAGATTTGATTTCAACTTCTTCTGACCAACTAAGATGGAGCATAAACAATGAAGGGAACTTTAACCTTAAAGAGGCCAAGCGAATAGCCCTTGGGCTTGACTTTCCAAACCCTGACATGGTCTGGAAGGACCTATGCAAGAATCAAATTTGGATGAAAATCAAACTGTTCATGTGGTTGGTGCAACACAAAAAGATCTTAACTTGGGAAAACCTGAGGAAAAGAGGGGTAATTGGGCCATCAAGATGCCAACTTTGCAAATTACAAGAAGAAACTATGGAACACCTTCTCAACCTATGCCCATTCACTTCTATCTTGTGGAATTGGGTAGCTTCAATCTTCAAACAGTTTGACAGGGACATTAATAGCATCACAAGCACATTAAGGAATTGGAGGAGTAATTTCTCTGCTAATGAGATTATCAACAAAGCTTGGGAACTAGCTCGTGGATTTCTGATTTGGGATGTATGGAAAGAACGCAACAATATAATCTTCAAGAACAGGAGTGGTTCTACCCAGAGCATTATGGATCAGATCATAGGACAAATTAAAGAGATTGTTGGTAGCCTTATAAAAACCTCCCCTGAGAACCAACCTCATGAACAGGATAGGCAGATTCTGATCCAGTTGGGCCTTCAAGGGTTCTTCCCCTTGGGAACAACCAAGAATGTAAGTCATATAGTAGCTGATAAGGATCTCTGGCAACCCCCCCTGGATATATGAAGTGCAATATTGATGGGGCCTCAAAAGGAAACCCTGGCATTGTTCGATATGGAGGAGTAATAAGAGATGACCAGGGATTAATAAAAACCATCTTTCACAGTCATCTAGGTAAAGCCACCAACAATATGGCAGAGCTCATGGCCCTGGAGCAATGCCTAGGAATCTTAAAGGACTCAAACTTACATAATACCATAATTGATGTTGATTATGAATTGATAATCAACTCAGTCAAGAAAATATGCAATGGCTTAGTGCTAGACAAAGTCTCAAAACACTGGAGATTACTGCAAGTTTATCATCTTATTCAATCCCACCTGCACACCATGAGAACCCTTAGGTTCACTCATGTGCGAAGAACTGCCAACAGGTTAGCGGATATTTTGGCTAATGAGGCTGTTCTAAGTGCCAAAATAAATAAAATATAAGAATGGACAGAATCTACTCCTCAGGGCCGTTTGAGGGATGAGTGCCACAAACAGGCATCAACAGTTAGGGAGATATGCCAGAATAGAGGAAAAAAGCAGGATGATGTATAAGTAGGGTATTTTGCATGTTCAGAGGGCTTTAGTTAGCGTGAGGAAATACTTGAGCAAGAGGTCAAAAGTGAACACAGGGGTTTACTCTGTTTATCGGAATTCTACAGTTATCAGTTTAATAGGTGGGAAACTATATACAAAACAAGTCTGTAGTTTAATAGGTGGGAAACTATTAACAGAACAAGTCTTCAAAGCCTTTTAATGTTTAGTGCCGAGAACTTCACTAAAGAGTGGGTAGGTCAGCATAATCGTGGAAATATAATGCATTTTGCACAACAAATTGCTCAATGGTTAACCCTCCATTTGGGCCCGAAATGTATTTCAGATTGGACTCTATAAGACTTCAGGTCCGAAGGTGCAGTTTAGTTCCATGCTAGTTGGAGACGATTTTTGTCTCCGCTTTCATCTAGTGCATTTCAGGCGGAAAACATGCCTGAAGGTTATCAATCCATTTGGACCCGATATGGATTCTAATGACGGTTTATTATTTTTTCGGGTCCATTTTTGGCATTATAGTGTGAGCATGTTGCTCACCCGATATTCACCTGGTCCGTTAGATCTGCGGGGCGTGACCGAATGGCCTTGTTTGGGCCCGAGGCTTGGTTTGTGGGCCCGAGGCTTGGGCTATGGGCCCGAAGCTTGGGCTTGGCTTTTGCGTGGGCATTAGCGCCCTTTTTGTATATTATGTATCTTTTATTTGAATTGAAATAGAAGGACTGTCGCTTGCTTTAGCAAAAAAAAAAGCACACTATATTTATATATTACAATTTTATTTATATTGTGATATCAAATATAAATTGAGCAATCTTTTTTGTTGTGGTTTGTATCCCAATTAATATGTTAATTTATGCTTCAAGTAATTTTTTAATTAAGTTGAAATTAATGGACATGATTGAATAAATATAAATCTCAACAAAATGATGTAAAATAAAAAAGAATATAATAATAAATATTGAATTATATAAAAATAAAAATAAAAGTAGTAAATAAGTGAAAGTTTAAACAAATATAAAGATTAAAGAAAATAAAGGATAAAGATCTAGAATAAGTTAAGAAAAAAGAGTAAAGAGTAGAAAAATATGTAAAAATCAAATTAGAAGAAGGTAAAGAATGGAGAATACATATATAGAAAGAAGGGTAAAACTAAAGAATAATGTTGAGGTCAATAAAAGATAAGAATATGGAATAAAGAGATAGTAAATATAGATTTTAGTATAAAAATGTGGTATTAAAAATGAATAATTTGAATTTTAAAATATGGAAGTCACGATTTAGGGGTTTAATGAAGAGTGGATTGTACAAAAAGAGAGAAAAGAAATTGTATGTCTAGAAAAAACTTACATATTTTTGTTGAATATAGATGTCTGTGACGATGTTGAGATCTTGAAATAATGGTTAAAATAAAATTGATCTAGATCTAAATATGAAAATCAATACATTTGAAGAACATCATAATGAGAGGATAACACTTTTCCTATAGAATAGAAATTAGCATAAAGTTATATATGGAAATGCAAATTTAAGTTTGAGATCAAATTAAAATAGAAATTTACATGTACGATGCAATGATAAAATAATATAAAAAATAAGTGTCATCTATTTATACAAACAATGAACTGGACTATGAATCTTGACAAGAAGAATTAGAATTAGGAAAATGCACTATGTTTTGCAAATAATTTACCAATGGACTTCTCTAGGCTGCATAGATTAACAACACTACAATAGATATACAAAGAAAGTGAAAAAGAAATCAAACATTATTTTCAGACATATTTCTACTAAATCCCATGAGAAAATGAACAAATCTTTATGGCTCTAAAAAAAACTTGATTTCAATGTACATGCATTGATTTTAGTATACATTTTTTTTATGACTTCTAGAGAAATGTATTTAAAAATTGGCATAAATACTAAAATCAACACAATAGAATTTGAACAGGAACATAACTAGGAATAAAAATTGACATTGGAATTGACATGCATTGAAATCAGCAAAATGATTTCAATTTACATTTTTCACTATTTCTAAATTAACATATTTAGATACCGATTCTGAAATCATTGCATTAGACATTGATTTTAGTATACATTTTGTTTATCACTTCTAAATAGGTGCATCTAAAAATTAACATAGTGTATACTAAAATAAACACATTAGAAGTTAGACAGAAACATGAATAGAAATAAAAATTGTCATTGAAATTAACATGCATTGAAATCAATAGAACGGTTTCAATTTACATTTTTCATCATTTCTAGATTAATAGTATAGATAAATTAAAATCAACACATTAGAAATTGAAATAAAAATAAAAATTATTATTGAAATATAAATTGAAATAGAAATAGATGTAAAAGTTGATATTGAACTTACATAAAATTTGAAATAAAAAATAGAAAGAAATTAAAATTGACATTGAATAGAAATTGAAATTTAAGTTCATATAAACACATTGATTTATGTATAGATGCACTTGTTTCAATGTACATTTTTTATTATTTAACATTGTTATTATATTTCTATTGAAGTTATTCCTTACGTGATTATTGAAATATTTGTTTGAACACTACTTTTTATGTTTTCAACAAATCTAGGAAAACAAGTAAATTTAAAATGATTGTATTAATCTCATACATATACATAACATACTTTTATCATTTATAGATTGTGTCATTATACTTAAAATTGAAGAAGATAAACTCACATTTATCATTTTTCACAAAAGTGAGAAGGATTCAATGTCTTAATCATTTAATTTTGTTATTAGTGAGAGTTTGATCACTAAACATTATTGTTATTTTTTCACCATTTAGATTCATAATGATGTAAATTTCAAATAATCATGTTCATTTCAAACACATATACACAATGATGATGATCCAAATATTCTCATAGTTAGAACTAGTGTAGATCCAACTCAACTCTAGATTTGTAGTGAGTTTAAAGGGGTTGGATCCCTCAAGGTACAAACCTCTCCTCATATTTTGCACTCTAAAAGAAGTGTTGGACCTAAAAGGATTTGGTCCTATTAGTGCATGATAAATTGAAAGTTAAGTTGGGTCTACAAGTTTTTCTATATTATTTATAAATTTCACATTCTTATTTTAATTCAATTAAAACATTTATAACACATATTACGATAGACATATATTTATGACAATTTTCTTCTACATGTTTTGTAATTTTTTAAATTTAATATTTCAATATGATTTGTATATCATAGATTATATAAACAGGTCTTATTAGAAATATTATTTTTGTTAGAAATTCCAACTCAAGGACATCTAAGTTGTTAAAATCACTTGGGGATCACACCTAGGCCACACCAACCCTTAGCATGATCTGATTTTGAGCCACAAAGAATTTCAAACCATGGCCTTTTCACTATAGAGTGCCTTAACGTTAGTATGACTAGATTTTTAGCCACAAAGAGTTTCAAACCATTACTTTTGCACTACAAAGTGCTTTAATAGAACACCTCGCCAGCATTTGTTCTATGCCACGTGGACGTTATATGTTTATTAATTGAAATAAAGTTATGAATTATCATGGATGACACATATGTATAAAAAGAGTTTAATGCAAGTATTCAATTTTTATATGGTTATTAATTAACTTTTTAATATATAGTTTTGAAATATCATAGTTAGAGATACGAATAATCCTTATTAAATGTATTTTAATGTTATATGGATGTTATGATTTTTTTATCATTTGTAATTTTATTAATAAAAACAAAATTGTAATATAACAAATATAATTGAGACAAATTATTATTTTTATTATTGTTATTTTTAAAAATTGTATACACATCATCATTATTATTATTTAACCCTTCACTAAAACAACATCTCTACCATAATGTATATAATGTAAATGGACACTATATTATTATTTTTATTTATTAGATTTAACACTTCATTCATTCAATATTTCATTATAACATCTTTGTATTGAGTTGTAAAGTGTTTCTCAATTCAATAATACTCTTTTACTTTGACTAATAAAATTTCTCTTAATTTAATAATAATTTATTATATTAATTAATTAATAATAAGGAAAAATAATTTTAATATTAATTAAATAATAATAATAAAATTATAATTAATAATATTTTCCATATTGAACTTACAATTTAAAAAGTTTAATAAAATGAAATTCTTCACTGAAAAGGATTAAAAGATAAAGAATAGAACTTGAAGGAAACAATTGTTTAATATGGGGATATAAAAGAAAATAACTAACTATTCAAAAATATATTTATGTTTTTATGTTTTTATAAATGTGTTTTTTTTTTTTTAAAGAGTAATATTTAGTTTTTTTTCTTTTAATCAAAAAATAATAATAAATAAAATAATGTATTATAATAATTTATAATTGAAATGTATTTAATCGTTTTTTATTTACAATATGTATGATTATATTTTTTATATTAAATTTATTAAGTAGAGAAATGCTTTATAATTCAGTAGGAAAGAAATTGTAAGAAATAGTTATGTAAAGCTTTGTGTAACGTACTGTTATATTGCTTTAAAGTCAGTATTCTTTTTTTTTACAAAGTTGGTTGCTAGATGTATTCAAAAAAGTAGGGGGAGACTAAGCTCTGGTGTTACAATGGAAGAGCTCATAGAATGAGCTTGCAGTTGAATTACATTGTGACAGTTCACAGGAATGCTTTTACTATCCGATTGAAAGATCCTAATACAAGTATAGATTCTGATAAATTGGGACAAAAGCAAGCTGACTTTACAATACATCTAATCAATACTTATGTGGCTGATCTGTCGAGCATTGGAATCCTCTGGATGGCTGTCAACTGCTGCAACTCTTGCATTAGAGGAGCTGGTGCTTGGACCATTTGGACTGTTGATCTTGTCCATCATAAACTTGAGAATCTCAACAGGCCCCTGGATGTGCACACAGGTATTTGAAAGAGTGCTAAATTGCTCCTGCAGAAAAGAGATGCGATGCAGGAAAAGGTTGAGGTCGGCTTCATATTTGGCTGTGAGAATCCTTGTGGCAGCATCGATTTTTTCGTCCAGCAAGCACTGATGCGTTCTGACTTGTTCTATCTCAGCTTGAAGGTCACGGCAATGCAGGCAATCCTCACTTCGATCCATCAAGAGAACTCCAACACTGGCTTGAGGCGACGCTGGAAGAAAACACACACCAACTGCTGCTACAAAACTGTACACAGTTCTATAAAAATTATCAGTCTTGGAACTGGGTGTTGTAGTCGAGCAAAGGGAGTCACTAAAGATCACAACAGGGGTACAGAGGAGAAGAGGAGCGATTCTTATTGAGTCGATGAGGAGGGATCGGTCGAGAGGGGACTTGTAGAAGGAGGCGAGGCCAGAGATGATCGTCGGCCAACTGATAGATGTTGCAGAGGAAGCGAAGACAGCTAAGAGTTTGGGAGAAGGGGCATGGAAATGAGGAGGAGGCTTACTGAGATAAATAGCAAGCAAGCAGGGGCTTGATGAGTACCGGATCACATGGAGAAGGCATGGGCGATCACGGTTCTTGCAGTCAAGGATTTGATTCGCTGTATCAAAATCTCCTGCGATGTGATACGACTGGGTTATCAGGGATTTGCAACAGTATACTTCAAATTTTCTTTGGATTTGGTCAGAGTCCTTTTTAACAGTAGTGCAGTTCATTGGAGGAGAACGATTTGAAGCAATCATAGATTTCAGGGTATGAATTGATGAAGGGTTGTATTGTTGCATAGGATACTTCCTTTTTCTCGTGAGCAGGCTTGACTAGCCCTTTTGTCAGCGTCTTGATTGTTGGAGCGGAGGACGTGATAGAAGTGATACTCCTGATCATGAGATAGTAGACTTTTACATCGATTGATGGTTTGTTGTAAGAAAAGATTGGAAGCTTGCCGACTACTATTCATTAAACTGATTATAATGGCGAAATCACCAAATATGAGGCCTTTTTTAATCCCTTGGGCCTGTAGCTGAAGGATGCCTTGGTAGAGGCCTAGAGCTTCAGCTCTATTGTTGGATAGGATTCCCAATCCCCATTCATAAGAGGATATGGGATCGCCTGAAGGATTGTAAATGATACCTCCTGCTCCTACTACTCCTAGGTTAGATTTAGATGCTCCATCGAAGAATAAAGAATGAGAATTCTTTGATTGAAGCCATTTGCTGAATTCGTCCTTTTTTAGGCGTATTTTCCAACTGACACTGTTTGCTTTGTCTCTGAAATTGTTGATTTTCACTGTTAAAGAATTACTGGTCTTGTTAAGTAGGTTTCAAATGAAGTTTCTTTCCTCTGTCCAAAGATTGGTGGAATCTATTTTTTTTGTTATCTTGGAGGCTATGGTTTCAGTAGCCAGACTTATGGCTTTGATGGAAAGGTGCCTGATTGATGTTGCTTTATCTCAGAATATCATGTTGTTCCGAGCAATCCAAATCCGCCATAAAAGAGCAAATGGGAGGGCATTCCATACTCTTTTAGCGGGATTGTGCTTCATGGATTGCCAAGGGTAGTTCCTCTTCCAATTATTTAGAGCTTCGTCGATGGAGTGATGAGTATTCCAAATGGAAGGTGCGGAGGGGATGATACTATTCCAGCATGAGACTACAAAGGGACAAGAGATAAACAAATGTTGTATGGATTCCTCTGCTACTTTACAGTTGGGACATTTAGAGGGTCCAACAATGCCTCTTTTTTTGAGATTCTCTGCAGTGAGAATTTTCCCTTGCAGGAGAGTCCACATGAAAAATTTAACTTTTGGAATTGCTTCTGCTTTCTTTAAGATCTTCCAGTGTGTCCATGCTGTCGTTGGGTATTCCTTGCTGCTTAAGTATTCTTAGCTTGCTTTGATTGAATAACGGGTTCCTGTAGGATCCCATATGAATTCATCCTTATCGGTTTTGAAGGTGGGCGCAATACTGTGGAGGTGGTTGCAAAAAGAATCAAAGCTGCCTTTAAGATGATGGGGGATGGGAGGAAATTTCCATCGCATCCAAACATTGGTTGATGCATCCCATTGAGAGATTTCGCCTAAATTACATATACCTTTGCTTTGTAAATAGAAGATTATAGGATCCATACCTGGGAGACTGTTTATGGGTGGGTTTCCCATGATTTTATCCGAACCGATGTTTACAATTGCACCTCCTTTTGGCACTTTGGAGACATTTTGCGCCATGAATGCAATGGCTTTTTTGCAAAGCTTCCATATCTTTGTACAATTTCTGCTGGGGATCTCGGATGTGAGTAGATGTTGCCTTGGCTGGTTGAGGTATTTTTCCTCCAGGACTTTTTTCCACCAGGCTGTTTGATTATCTAGAAGTCTCCATATCATCTTCCCACCAAAAGCTAAATTCATGAGTGATGGGGATCTTATGCCAAGACCTCCTTTCTCTTGACTTTGGATAACATGTTTCCATTTTACTAGGTTGAATTTTTTCTTCTCATTCTTGCCTCCCTGCCAGAGAAAGAATCTGAGAACGCTGTCCATTTTATGATGGAATGATGCTGGATCTTGAGCTAGGGAGAATTGATAGAGGGGAAGAGAGGAAAGGCCTGATTTTAGTAGCACCTGTCGCCCAGCTGGATTGAGCCACGAAGTTCCCCATTTATGAACTTTCCTTTTCATTTTGTCTAATGATAAATCCCAAACACCTGCCCTTGCATTCCCTATACTCACCGGCATTCCCAAGTAACTGAAGCAGTCCCAATTTAACTTACAAGGGACACCAAAAATGTTAGCAATGATGTGGATCGTTTGAGATGAAGCATTCCATCCATAGATGCAGCTTTTGAGATGATTAATTTGACCCCCTGAGTATCTCATGAATTTATCTAACAGGGATTTGAATCTTCGTGCTATAATGGTGGTCGCCCCCCTAGCAATAGAGTATCATCAGCAAATTGAGAGTGGTTTATATTTTTAGTGCCATCTTCAAATTTAATGCCAGTGATGAGGCCTGACTGCCTCTTATGGTCAAGCGCACAGCTGAATGATTCTGCCATTAGGATGAAAAGATATGGGGATAAGGGGCAACCTTGTCTTAATCCTCTTGAGGATTGAAAGGAAGGTCCAGGTCTGCTGTTGATGAGGGGAGCGATCCATGGACCAGAGATACAAGCTCTTATGATATTAATAAGGAGAGGAGAGAAGCCCATTCTCTGAAGAACTGCAAATAGTAAAGAATGCCTTACCCTGTCAAAGGCATTGGCCAAGTCTAATTTCAAAATAAATCATTTTTCGTTCCTTGAATGGCTTGAATGTATGGCTTCTTGAACCAAAAGAATAGAGTCTGAAATTTGTCTATTAGCCATAAAGCCTCCTTGGTTTTCAGAAATTAGCATCGGAAGGAGAGAATTGAGATGAGAGGCTATGATTTTAGTGAAGATTTTGTATGAAGAATTGCATAATGATATTGGCCTGAAGCGAGAGAAATTGGAAGGGCGGTTCTCCTTAGGAATGAGGGTCAGATGAGTAGAGTTTGTATAACCTCCTATTTTGCCTTTTCTCTGTATCCACTTGAAATATTAGATGAGATCCTTTTTTATCAACTCCCAGTATTCTCTATAAAAGAAAATTGGGAATCCATCCGGTCCAGGTGCCTTGTTGGGCTGAAGGCTCCAGATTGCTTCCACTATTTCTTTCTCTTTTATTTCTTCTATCAAATTTTTGTTTAAATCAGCTGTGACTTTGGTCGACAAGTGCTGTAGTAGGTCATCATAGAGTTCTTCCTCCTCTGTTTCAGTTAAGAGTTCCTTAAAATGGTCTGTGGCAGCCCCTTTGATATCTACTTGTTCAATATGTTGTGTCCCTGCACTGTCTACGATGGCTGTTATGGTATTTTTGATTTGTCTTGCAGTGGCTTGTTTGTGAAAAAAGGAGGTATTCTTATCTCCGCTTTCCAGCCAGATTTGCCTTGACTTAATGCGCCACTTTTCTTCCTCCTCCCTTTTGATTCTGCTCAATTGATTGTAAAGTTTTTCTTCTTGTGCCTTTTCATTCTGGCAATACTCCTTTTGTTCTATTGCGCATTGAAGGTCCTCGATTTTGGATTTCAACTCACGTTTTTTCCCTTCAGGTTCAATGTATTGCGTTTTGGCCCAATTTTTGAGTGCTTTTTGCACATTTCTTAACTTGTTCTCCCATATGAAACCTGGAGATCCTTCAATATGTTGACCCCAAGTGTGCTGGATGATATTTCTGGCTGCTTGATAATCGCTCCATATGTGATTATATTTGAATGGAAGCAGACCGAGGGGGCAGCGTATATCCATTGCTAGAGTGATTGGGTAGTGATCTGAAGCTGCAAAGGGCAAAATGAAAGAGTTGACAACTGAAAATGATGAGAGAAGGGAGATGTTGACCAGGAACCGATCCAGTCTCTCCATTATATTACTACTACCCAGTCTACGATTGCTCCATGTATATTTTCGATTTTTTGGAATGATATCTATCAAGTCACCGCTTTGCATTATGTTTTCCATTTGATTTCTGAATGGATCTGGCATAAAGCTTCCCCCACGCTTTTCATTGGCATGTAAGATTAAGTTGAAGTCGCCTCCTAAGATGATGTTACTGTTATCTTCTTCCATTATGTTTTTACTGAGAGAGTCCCAACAAATTTCTTTATCCCTGTAGTGATTAGGGGCATAAACATTAAAAATGACAATCTGTTGTTTGCTCATGTTATTTCTCAACACTGTTTTTATCCAATGTTGTTCTATTAGATCAGCTTCGCTATTCCATTCATCCTGATTCCAGATGGTAGTGATTCCACCAGATGCCCCTCTGGCTTCGCAAATGCTTCCTTTATAACATTTATGCCTTTCAATAATCTTGTTGATTTCTGGTTCTCTTTGCTTTGTTTCCTGTATTAAGATAATGGAAGGTTTCTCCTGCGCTATAAGATCTTTTAGAGCGTTTGTTTTGGAGGGGTGCCCAAGTCCCCTGCTATTCCATGAAAGGATTTTGATCATTTCAAACCTGTGATTCGAGGAGGTGCTCTGCCTCCCTTGTCTTTGCTTGCTATTTCTTGATCTTTTGTGCCCCGAATGTAAGATTCTATTGGATTCTGCAGTCCTAGAGCTATATCTTTCTGTGCATTCTCATCCCTATGCTGTTTGGAGGTCTTTCTTCCCGGCTTCTTTTGACCATCTAAAGAGGATCCCTGGTCCTTGGAGTTGCTGCGAGTAATTCTAGGAGGGAGGGGATCTGATAAAAGGGGGGGGGGAATGGTCATAGAATGGGGGGAAGAGGGGGGTTCAGGAAGATTCAAGGGAATAGGATCATCTTCAGGGAGGGAGAGGACATGGAAGGGATTGGAGGATGGAGGAGATTGAAGGGATTTCTTCATTCCAGGGGATTGAGGTTGATGAGGAGAGGAAGGAGGAGGGGATGGGGGCAGGGTGGTAGGGTTATGAGAGGAAGGTCCAAATTCATTGGGCAAATTGAGACCAGGGGCTGATTTTTTCTTTTTTACCACTTCCCATTGTTGTTCTTGTGAGTTGTTATCAACATTAATGAGCTTAGTGCAACAGTTAGCAAAATGACCATACTCGTGACATACCTTACACTTGAAGGGGATCTGTTCGTAGTCGAACTGTTGTATGTGCTACCATTCATCAACTTTGAGTTTGATGGCTTATGGAAGGCCTTTGCCCAGATCAAACTCGACACAGATACGGGCCCATGCCTGCATGTTATCTCTTGGCTCGCTCCGATCAATATATTTGCCGACCGCATTTCCAATGGCACGCACTGATTCATCTCCCCAGCAATGCAATGGGAGATGAGGGAGACGAACCCAAACAAGAACCGCATTAGGGATATCAAGCTCTGGATCGAAATCCGGCGTCCATTTGTTTAAATACAGACCTCTGGAGTCCATGAAGTAAGGGCCATTGCGAAATATCAGGTCCTTGTCGTTCTTTGTCTCAAAGTGGAAGGTGAAGTATCCCTTCCCGCGGAATCTAATAGCAATTTTCCCTTGAATTTTGTCTGCCCAATTCCTTTCCACCCACCTTTGAACAGTTTTTGGTGAGGGCCAAAGGCCTGTAAATTGCCCTATCAGTCCCTTTTCTGCCAAAGCAAGAGCAGCCATTCTAGGCAAGGTAGGAGGAAGGGAAACCTCCTGTAATCCCTCGATTTTTTTAACGAATTTGGAGATAGCAGGACGAGCTCGTTGGGGCGGTAAGGAATTGATAAGAGCAGAAAAGGCCTGTTGCTGAGTTGCCTCCTCTGGTGGAGCCTCCGGAGGGGCCATATGGGAGGGAACCAAGCGATCCAGAGGAGAAAGGCGGGCTCTATCGCTGTAGAAGAAGCAGGCAGCCGCAACAGCAGTAGAGCGCGCGCGCTAGAACTGGAGGAAATACCGCTTTAAAGTCAATATTAATATTTAAAAAATAAATTATATATTTTAATTATATATGATTAAAACTAAAAATATCTTGAATTAAATAACTGATCTAATTAATATTATGTATATCTTTACCATATTAAATTTCTGATTTAAAAATATTTAAAAAATTATCAAAATTCTTTCACCATAAAATTAAACCAAATATAAAATTATTTAATAAATTATCAAAATTCTATGGTCATACATTACTAAAATTTAATATGAAAAATATTACTCAACATGCATAAAACAATTAGAGAGCATTCAAAAATATATTTATATTATTTTAAATTTTAAAACAAGTAAACAAATAAAAGAATGTGTTAGTAATTTACAACATCAGCGATCCATAAAAACGAATCTTGAATTTGCTTTCGAGTGACGGCTTAATATTGGTAAACAAATAAAAGAATGTGTTATAGCAATTTACAACATCAGCCATCTATAAAAACGAATCTTGAATTTGCTTTCGAGTGACGGCTTAATATTGGGGTCCTACTCCCATGGTATTGCCCGTTTAATTTCATGCCCCCGAATACAATCAGGAGAAATTCTTGTATTTACTTTCGAGTGATCTCTTAATGTTGGGATCATCGCATTGGATTGCATCCCACCATTCTCTGGAACCTTCTATTTTCTCGAGATGATTTAACTTATCCCATCCCCCACGCAATCTCTTCAATTGGTCACATCCGTCTACATGTAAAGACTTGAGCAGTGGGGGTAATGGTGACGCCACCCCTCCCAACCCTCCACTTCCACTTGCTGCGCCCACTGCCCCCACTGTCCCTACCCCCACACTCTCCAATGACTGTAATGTATCAAGTGTCACCTCCTGTAGCTTTGGAAAACCTATTCCCAACTGCAACTCCTCCAACTTATGGCATTCGTATATCCCTAGTTTTCTTAAACATGGCAACTCTGAGGGGAGCTCTTTCAACGGCCCACATTCATCTAGCGCTAGGTATGCGAGCTTTCGGAATTGAATTACCCAACTCGGCAGTCGCTCCACGTAGCAATGGTCAACACACAAAGTTTCCAGATCTGTCATGGCCTGCATATCCCGCGGAAGGTAATCTTGACCAACAGCTTCTTCAATAGCCAGAAACAGGTCCCTCATCTTTGACCAATTTCCCAGAACCCCCTCCTTAACTGGTGATTTTATATCTGCACTGAAAACCCTAAGCCCGCTCAAACTTCGCAGGTCCTTTAAACAAGCATACTTTCTTTTCACATTTGCCTCCTCCTCAAAACTTAATTTACACGCGCCCCTGCACATCACCAATCTTTCTAGTGAGACCAATTCAGACACCCCACGCGGAAGATGCCCCAAACTCTTGCAATAGGTTATGTGGAGGGCCTTCAAACGTTTGAGTTCACTTATGCTCTCCGGAAGGCACCGTAATTGACGACAGCCCCAAAGATTCAAGAATTGGAGCTCCTTCAGGTCGCCAATGGATTCCGGCAATTCACAGATGTCCTGGCATCTAGATAAATTGAGGCAGGCAAGATATTTCAGATTTCCTATAGAATGCGGCAGAGACGTTATGCCAGTCTCACTAAGATCGAGGACCCTCAGTGAGGGCAACTGAGAGAGGAAGCTTTCAGGAACTTCTGTAATACCGGGATTCTTCCCCAACAGCAAAACTGTGAGGGACGAACACGCTAAGGTTGTGGGCAGGGAGTGTAGAGCATTCCTCATCAACGACATTCTTGCACAGCCCTCCAAGTGTTCCTGAGAGGGGAAATGGCTCACGCCCACCCCGGCTTTGAAATGACACCTCTGCTCCTTCTCCGCGATGCGAATCGCCACATCACGAAGCACATCGTGTATTTTAACATAGTCAATCCTTCCCACATTATCATTACTTACCACCTCAATCAAACAACGCTCCACCAGGACTTTCATATAACTGTGCCCAATGTCATGCAAGTAGCTGTCTCTGCTTCCTATCACCAGACCTTCAGAGATCCAGATGTCTATGACTTCTGTGACCTTCATTTCTTCATCTTCCGGGTAAGCTGCAAAATACAGAAAACAGGACTTTAAATAATCTGGTAGAACATCGTAACTCCACTTGAGACGTTGAAATAGCTTTTTGTCCACTCCAGCGTGCAGGTCATAAAACCTGTCAGGGACGTTTTTCATCTGATCTAAAGCAACCTCCCACTCATATAGTTCAGTATGGTGTTTCATTGCAGCAGCGACTACAATTATGGCCAGCGGCAAGCCCTTGCACTCCTTTGCGATTTCCCTGGCAACTTCCTCTATTTCATGTGCAACATTTCCATCTCGATTCTGAAATGCGCGGCTACGAAACAGCTGCCAACCCTGGTCTTCCAACAGCGGTTCCACTTTTATAGTCTTTTCCACATCCATTCTTGCACACACTTGGTTATCCCTAGTGGTCAGCAAAATTTTAAAAGCTGTGTCATTCAACGACACTCCTAGATCTTGAAGCTCATCACTTGTCCACATATCTTCCGCCCACATGTCATCCAGCAAAATGAGATATTTTTTATTCTTTAAAGAAGAGCGCAGCATTTCTTTTCGCTCTTCCCAATTGGAATTGTCTTTAAAATCTTTGAATTTCAATCTATCGGCAACTGAATTCTGGATACCTAGGATAGGGTTTCTGGAAACAGTTACCTTAAGGATGAGCTCAAATGAATCCCTTACACGCTGGCTATCGTTGATGGCGTCAAGCAGCGATGACTTACCAACACCCCCCATACCTTGTATACCAATTCTTCGAATGCTGCTATCTTCATCCGTTAACCATCTCTCCACAAGCTCCATCTGTGTAGATCTCCTTGTGTCTACAACAATACCAGAACCAGATTCGGGGTTTTGAACTAATACCTGGGTGCGCGGAGTAGGGTCCCCGTATTCCCCGGTTGGAGGAAAATCAGATTGCCTCTGTAAATGGAGTTCAGCAACACTTGCTTTCCAGTCTCTGATACGTCTGCCGATTCTGTAGCGGCAGACGCAGTTAGGACACCAAGTGAGACAGGTTTTGTGTTGCTCATAATCACTGCCAATAGATCCTGAACTTTGTATGGCCTCGCCCGCCATATCCAGCCAACCCTTCACTATACTTTTGGGGTTCATGTTTACTCGCGCGAGCTCCACATTTATGTCATGCGTTAGATCGCTCAGACGCTGAACTTCGCCTTCCATGTCGCTGATCGCTTGAGGCAAAGAAATGACCAATTTCACCTCTTCAACAACCTTTTTCAAAAGGCTGCCTACACCATTGCCTACAGCATTGCCTGCAGCCCCAGTTCCAATATCCGAGCACCACGCCATTTCCTTCGCCACAGTGAGAAGTCTTCAAATCACATGCGTGAAGATTAAGAATTCTCTTTCCACTGCAAAATCACCAGCAAGATTAGGATTTCTCTTCGCTCAAATTGTGCTGAGTCGCTCAATCCATCCACCACTAAGTAGGCAAGCATGAGTATTAATTTATTTTCTGGTTGTGGTCCATTCGTACTCAACAGCTGGAAGCATATCTGTCCTTGTGGGTGGGTGGGTTTGTTCTCAGAATTTCACTGGAAATTCCAGAGGGTCCCGCTCAGCTGCTTTTCAATGGGTGGGATGGAGATAAAGGTAGGAAACTTTGGTTGCATTTTGCTTTCCAACTCTCGAGTATGAACGGGTCCCTCAGACGTTTGAGTCAAAGAAGTTGCGGTTCAACTCTCCAGTATGAACGGATGACTCTCCCTCCACATGAACTCAAGTTGCTCTCCAGCTGTTAAGTACGAAATAGACTCTCAATTTGATTCGATGTTGAAACGAAAGGAAACTATTGACGTCGAGTCAGCATCTTTCTCTGTCTCAAGACGTGACATAAAGTTAGTTAGTGTTGTAACCAGAGTGTGATACAGATCAATAAAATAAAGCAACACTGGTTTTCAAAGCGAAGTGACGCCGCTTTCGAGCTGTGACCATGAAAAAAAGGCAAAGCATCAAAGTAGGCCCCGGAAATAGTAAGATTCTCTTGACTATTTTGGACAATCAGTGTTATTTTATGTTTTGGAGTTTCAAATTAATTGGTTGAATTATTTTATGTTTGGGAGTTCTAAATTAAGTGGTGTGATTATTTTATGTTTTGCCCTGGAAATAGTGAGATTCTTTTGACCATTTTGGACAACCAGTATTATTTTATGTTTTGGAGTTTTAATTTAATTGGTTGAATTATTTTAGGTTGGGGAGTTTTAAATGAAGTGGTTTAATTATTTTATGTTTTGGAGTTTTATTTTTGATTAATTTGTTGCATTTATTATTTAAAATTTGTTTTAAGTATAAAAATAAATTTAATTTTTTTCCAAAAATTCTATATATTTAAATTTTATAGAATTTACTAATCTAACTCATAATTCCACTAAATTTAATAAAATTTGAAACCAATTTAAATTCACACTACATTAACTATTTCTACTTTTTACATATTGGTATAATCATCTTATTGCTTTGTAAAAAGGATTAAAACATGAATAACGTAGGAATATATATCACAAAAGGAACGGTTGGGATACTAGTGCAGTGCAACCAAATAGATAATAAAAAATTGGATTGTTATAGTTCTTAATTGTCCACTGGTAACACTTTTCCAAATTTTAATTTATTGTAGGTGATAGAATAGGTGGTCTCTAACTCTATAAATGAGATAAATGTGCCTCCATTTTCAATTTTTAAAGGGCAAACATTAAAAAACTAGATAAGTGTATGACATGTTTGTTGTTTCCTTTTCCCTAGGTGATAAAATAGGTGGTCTCTAACTCTATAAATGAGATAAAGGTGCCTCCATTTTTAATTTTTAAAGGGAAAGCATTCAAAAACTAGATAAGTGTATGAGATGTTTGTTGTTTTCTTTTCCCTAGTTTTTAATGACAGCGTTGCTATCTTTCCAAACAAATCTTCAATAATTGTCACAGCTAATGTGTTTTTATCAACTCCAGGTGATTGTGCACATAAATTAGTATACATTAAAAAATACATCAAACAAAAGTTGTTTTTTTCTTAACATTTAATTTATTTTGTATTTTATTTTTATTTTTTAATAATATTTTTGGTGGTATGATTAAATTTCTCTAATTTTAATAACATTTTGATTATATTATTATTGTTTAGAGGATATTTTAAGTTCGATTATAAGTTTTTTAGATGTGTTATTTTTTAGTATAAATAAATTAATTTGTTAAAATCTATATATATATATATATATTAATTGTTGGCTTGATGGGGTCTGACCCAGGTTAAAAAATGTTTAGCCAAATAAATCCCAAACTATCGGCCCTTTTGGCAACAGTCCGCGGAGCGCGGACAAGGTCTTACCCGAGGTAGTATGGGAGGGTGTTGGAACCAGGTTTCTGCACCCTAACGATGTTTTGATGAGGTCTGGAAGGGTCGCGAATTGGTCCCTCGCGCTGCGCTACTTCCACGCAGCCATCTGTTCAGAGCAATTACCTTCGCGCGGCTTGGAGGACGAGCGCAAATGCTCTTTACCCTTTCTGTGCTTAGTATTATTATAGATCTTGAATTAATTTAAGTAGGCATGATACTTTCAGTTACCGTTTAACATAAACAGGCATGCGCGCAATTATAAACTGTAAATAGATGCATAAACAGAAACAGAGCAACGTATGTGATATTCCAAAACCAACTTATCTTTATTAATGCTTTTTCTAGTTACAATCCACTTCCTACCCTGCGCACATAGCTGCAGGGGTCTGCGCACACAACTGTGGACTCTACTAGGCCTCTGCATACACAGTTGTAGAGCCTCTTCTACTACTACAACCCTCGACTCGGACTTACAGAGTTAGATCCAATATTACTTTTAGAAATCCATACACTTCAGATCTAATCTAAACGTAACTACCTTCTACACCTAGAGCCTCGCTCTATTTATACATTCCTATGGTTCGCGGATCATGGGTAAGTCGAGACATTCTATATTAGATTACAATCTTTTAGGGTAGACTACGCTTTGACTTGACTCATTACAACTCACGTTCCGCGCACTTCGCGAAGCCTTTATAATACCAATACCCAAATTGTGGGCATTAAGCCCCAAGACTGTTACGCGGGGGTTCCACTGCCCAACAGTGCCCCAACACAAACATCGTGACTCGTCCCAAGTCACTTGGCTGGTGAGGTGATCTTTTCACGCAGTTCATCCAAATATCTCTGCGCTTCGCGGACGTCTACCACACATTCCTTCGCTGTCTGTTGTATCAACTGTGTGTGGCTCTCTGATGCATCGTTGTCAGAAGCCCCCTCTTGCCTTTTCGCATATGCGTCCTGCATCTGGGCCAGCTTCTCCTCGATCGTAGCGGTGACCATGAACGTTTCTTCGAGCCAAGGCTGGATGCATGCTTTAAGCCCTACTTCTTTTTGGCATGCAGCGTCCACTTGTTCTTTCAAAGTCTCGGCCTCCCTCATCTTGGCCACTCGATGGGTAAGGATGATCGTCTGCACGGTCCCCCGAACATTGTCATAGGCCTGTTGTAATTCGCGTGCTTCTGTCTCTAACTGTTGTAGCGTTGGGTCCTCCTGTAATGAAGTGAGGGTGACGAGTGACTGGTCCAACAATCCTGTGCATTCCTGGATAGCATGCTCTATTTCTTTCAACCCCAATTGAATGGCACGGTGGCGCTGCTCTCTGACTTCTGGGGGTGTAGAGGATGACACCTTCATTCCCAGCTCTGTGATCTGCAAGTTCAGCTCTAACTGGACCTTCGCGGCCTCTTCTTGGGTCTTGCAGACTCCAGCTGCCAGTTGATGAATATTTTCCGTGGTGGGGAGTGCTGCTGGCATGACCAACTCCAGAATGCTGCTATAGGCTTCTTCCACTACCTGTTCTAGTCCTTGGTTTTGGGCGACCATGCTGTCGTGCTACAGGCTGAGTTGTTCTATCTTGTCCTTCTACTCACTCAAGATTTGGAGAGCGCAGCTCTCCCTAGTGTGAAGCTCTGCAGTTAGCCCATCCTACAACCTGTATAGGGTTTCTCTGGGAAGGGCGGCCAAATTCAATCCCTAGCCCCTCATGTCCCCTTCGGCTTCTGCCGAGACGGTGCCTTCTAGTAACACCAAAGTGTTCAATTTGTGTGCGTGCACTGTCTGCTCAAATTTGGTTATACCTTCTACAAGGTGCGGTGTCATCACTCCTGGGGGTCGCACCTATAATGCCTACAACTGCGCTCCTAGTGCCCCCAACACAGTTGTCTGCTCCATCATCAATTCTTCCAGAGCATCCTTAGTGACCTCGCGAATTGGTTCACTGCTGTCAATAAGGTCTCCTTCCACGGTCTTCGTTGTCTTTGTTTTTTTGCACGCGGGTGGCTGCTCCAGGACGCGCGGCCTCTTGAGTTGGGTCAATTTTGTTGTATGGTCTCTGCATGCCTGTATCTCCTACACCCCTTGTATGTCCTGCTTCATGGACATTTCCTGACCTTCCTTAGTTTCCTCAATGGGCGTGGCTGTAGTTTGTATCATCTGCTCTATTGTTGCCGCCTCAGCCACCTTCCGCTGCATTGTCGCGTCCTGTTCCTGACGCTTTCTCTCCCCCAGCTTCGTGAAGTGCAGCTTGGTCTCCCTCTTCTTTTGCTGCGTTGCGATATTTTCCAGTGTCGCCAAGTCCGGGGCGCGCCACTCTAGAGATCATGATGCCATTACTTCGAAGATCACATCATTTGTGGCAATGGATGACAATTTTACCCTTTCCCAGGCTGGATCCTTGCGCACCCGGATATACGAGTTATGCATATCCGCCTTGAATTCTGCTGCACTTTGTAAATTGTTATACACTGTCGGGTACAAGCGCGGCCTGCAGTTGATCAATGTCCGTAAGCTTGCCTCTATGAATGTCCAAAACACTTTTATCTCCTGAATCCTCGTCGCGTCTTTCGTTGCCCAGAGTGAGGTGTACCTCACAGCCTCGGGTAGGTTCCTTTCAATGGTGGGAAACTGGCTAGCTGTCGGCAGCTCCCCAGCAACCAGCAGGATGGATAACAGCAACCACGCGTAGTGGAAGGTCTTACCCTATTCCTGGGCTTCCCTACAATTCGTAAAAAAATTCCTCACAGAGAAATTGCGCCCAGTTAAACTGGACCCCTTCTGCACACGCTCTACTAACGCAATTACAGATGCTGGCACTTCGTATGTGTGGCATTTCCTCATGAGCTTTCAGGCTAGTAGCTGGGTGGCGACGTGCACCCCTCGGTCCTTGATGCTTGCTATTACATACCCTCGCTTCCTCTTCTCTAGCTTATATTTGGCCTTCATAGCTTCTGCGAGGCCCATGTCGCTGCTCTTTCCTGTGATGTCTGCGGGATTGCTTCCTTTAATAGGCAGTCGTGATATTCAGTGAATTAAGTCGGCTGTGATGGGAATCGGCTCCTCCAACCAAAGACACCCATCATGTACTAGACACATTAGCTGTTGGATGACAAAAATTGTGATAGGCGCTTAGTGGTAGTGAGGTATCCACCGCAGATGGAGTAACCTAGCCATCTCCACATTGCGCAACCATTTCTAATGCAGCAATTTTTCTACGGCCAACTGTGGGAAATTCTCACTATTCGCGAGGTCCTAGTCTTCAAATTTTATATTCGGTACCCATCCCAACGGTGGTCTGTCAAATCTTATCTCATCCGGAAGAAGCAGGGTCTGGAGCGCACTCTTTGTGGCCTCCAGGTCCTCCGGTATCTTGGTTGTCCCTTTCCACGGGGGAATGTAGGGGGGTATCTCTATCACTGAAGATGCTTGGGAGACATTGTGTTGATACTGGATTCACTTGGTTGCATACTTACAGGTGGCAAGGTAGCTTGGTGCTTGTTGGAGAGGTAAATCCCCTCTACGGATAGAGGCGATCCCTACTAGCCCAGAACGGGTCTAGCAACAATCAAACAATGCTATCACGCAAGTTCCTAATTGCAAATAAAGAGTAGGTGATGAAGACCTACTTGAGGTCCAACGCTTTAGTTTGTAGAAGAGATGGCGCTCGCGTTCCTTTGCCTTGGCCGGTCACGATCCTCCACTATCCACGTGAATGGACACCTGCACACAAAGAGAACAAACACAAACCCAAGCGTGAAATCTAATATATTGAATTATACATCAGTCAGGAAGGATATAATTCAACATCAACCATTACAAGTACAACGAGAATGGAACCATAATGATAGTCATCTATTATTTATAATTCAACAAAGGAGAATAAAACCAGCGTCCTGACGTCAAGTCCTCCCTTGGCTGGGTGCTCAGCTACACAAGTCTTGCAAAAGCTTGAAGGGGTGAGGGACAGGCTCTCTCTCTCTTTAGTGACAAAGTCTCCTTACTTAGGGAAAGCCTTATGGATACAAAGAAGGCTTCTTGCAACTCCAACCTTTTGATGTTTTCCTTTCAGCACAAGTATTGCCACAAGAGTCAAAGCTATTAGAACCAGAACTAGCTTGCTCAAGCCATGGGAACAAGCTTTTATAGAGGAAAAGGAAGAGATAAGGTCAACCCCCCACAATCATGGATTTGGCTTCATCACTTCGAAACTTCCATGGAATAGTGGCAAACAACTTTCCATCCAAGGAGATTCGAAGCCAAACCATCCTCACTCAATTTGGAATCAGTTTGGTGAATGAGGTGGACAGAACCTTCAGAGGTTTGAGTGGTTGAGAACTTTGCCCAAACTGGTTGGCGCGATTGCGACTCTGAGACAGAGCGCCAATGGCGCGCCCTTTCCTTAGGATTTTCCCCATTGGCAGGGGCATAACACAGGGCACCAACGCTAATGCAAAAAGGGCTATTTTTAGGGGCAATGAGCAAGAGATGTCTCAAGGGCATATGAAGCTCATGTTTAGAGGTAAATAAGGCAAGTGGTTTCAAGTCTTGTCACTTCTCACAAGTCCCGGAATGGGTCCTCCAAGATGCCGGAGAGGGGTAACAGGGACGGTGACAAACGGTGACAAATTACTATGTAACGGGATTGTTACAACTTTTCCCATACAATGCCTCAAAAGTACTCATCCTCAGTGACTCCTGATAACCTTTGTTTTATCCAAACTCTAACAAAGGGAGATACTCTTCCCAGTTCCTCTATTTATGTATCACATACATCCTCAACATGTTCTCGAATATCCTGTCGACCCTCTCTATCTGTCCATGTGTCTACAAATGATAAGTTGTGTTGAGGTCCAGATCTATGCAAAAACCTACAAATAAGTCCTTCTAAATCTTGGAAGTGAACTTTGCATCCTTGTCCGACACAATATTCTTTGGAACATCGTGTAGTCTAGCCACATCTTAGATGAATACCTATGCCACATCTCTAGTTAAGTATGTAGACTTCACTAGAATAAAATGTGCAACCTTTGTCAACCTGTCCACAATGACCATGATGGAATCATGCTGGTTCACTGTCTTTGGCAATCCTGCTATGAAATCTAATGGAAATGACCTCCAATTTTCACTCTGGAATCGCAATCAATTCTAACAGTCCACCTAGATGTTTGCACTCTGCCTTCACTCACTAACAATTGAAATATCTTGCCACAAAATATGCTACATCCCTTTTTATATTTGACCAATAATAATATATTTTCACCACTGTGAGTGTCTTCCGATAACCTAGGTGACTTGAATAAGGTTTCACATGAAACTCCCTCAAGATCACCTTCTTGAGCTCATTGTTATTTGGTACATATATCCTATCTAGGAACCTGACCAATCCATCTACCACAAGACAATATTCCAAATCCTGTGCACCTACACATGTAGCTATACTACTACCTATACCTATACCTATACATGTACCATCACCTGCACCTATACCTATAGTATCACCTATACCTGTACCTATATCTATATTATGCTACAACCTGTGCACAATCTCCATATGTATGGCATCTTGTTGTCCTGCATACAAGATCATGCCTTGTAAATCTGTCCCATAAGAGCTCATAGCTGATAATTGATTTACTTGTACATGCCTGCTAATAGCATCTTCCACTCGGTTCTCCTTTCCTTTGATGTATCTGATCTCAAATTCGAACTCACTGATCGTGGCAAACCATCTAGCCTTTCTAGCATTCATATTTGGTTGCTCAAACAAATATCTCAACCAAATCTGATCACTCATAAGTGCAAACCACCTACCAAGAGGATAGTGCCTCCACATATTTAGTGCATGTATAATTGTTGACAACTTGGGATCATGCATCGAGTAGTTCTTCCCATGTTTGTTTAGTTTTCAGGACTCATAAAATACCACCTGTCCATCCTGCATAAGGACTCCACCAAGTCCTCTCTTGCAATCATTTGTACACACTACAACCTCTTTTTCTAGATCTGCAATCTATAGTACTGGCGCATGCATCAACAACTACTTAAGTTTCTCAAAGCTAGCCTCAAACTCTTCGGTCCATTCAAACTTCATACCTTTCCTCTACAATGATGGAATGGGATAATCAATCTGCGAGAAGTTCCTAATGAACCTCCTATAGTATCCAACTGAACCCATGAAATATCTCACTTCATCCACATTTATAGGAGCTACCCACTCCATGATGGCCATTATCTTCTTGCAATCTACTACAATTCCCTCCTTGGAGACAACATGCCCCAAGTAATGTACCCCACTCTGAAAGAAGCTACACTTGCTAAGCTTAGCATACAAATAATTCTCTCTCAATAACCTCAATAATGCTACTAAGTGCTTAGCATGATCTTCTTCTTTTTAAGAATATGACAGTATATCATCAATGAACACAATAACAAAATTATACAAAAATGAATGCAACACACTATTCATCAAACACATGAATGTATATGGAGCATTCATTAAGCCAAATGGAACAACAACAAACTAATAATGCCCAAACCTAGTCCTGAATGCAGCCTTGTATATATCCTCCTCTTTTATGCATACTTGATGGTATCTGGACTAAAGTCAATATTCGAGAACACTGCTACTCCCTTCAACTAATCGAACAAGTCATCAATACTTGACAAAGGATATCTATTCTTGATAGTCACTTTTCTCAGCTACCTATAATCAATGCATAATTTGAGGGTACCATATTTCTTCCTCAAAAACAAGACCAGCACACCCCAACGTGATACACTTGGCCTTATGTATTCCTTGTCCAACATGTCCTTTAGCTACAAATTTGACTCAACCAACTCAAGTTTGATCATCATGTAAGGTGCTTTCGATGTTGGAGATACCCCTGACACTAACTCAATAGAAAAGTATACCTCCCTATGTGGTGGAAACTCTATGTTTTCCTTAGGAAATACATCCTTGAACTACTGTAAAACCGGGTCTTTTTTCAACACATCTACATCCTTAACCTCCTTACCCTTATCACTAGAAATATGTACAACAAATAGCTTGTACCCTTTCTAGTGGATATGATTTCCTTGCATAACTATCACCATCCTAACTTATGTGGCTTTCTTCTTACCTTGCAAGACTCTTGGTTCCCCATTGTCATCAACAAACTCAATAGCTTTGTCATATTAGTCAACCTTGGTTCTATGTAGATACAACCAATCCATGCCCAATAACATATTGTATGAACCTAATGGTAAAACATTCAAATGTGATATTGTAGGCATACCTTTTATGTCAAATGCATAAGATCTTACCCAATGATGAACTCGCTTCTTCATATATGTATCCAACTGTACTAACTAACACTCTGCAAGTAATTCCTTACTCAAGCCACACTTACCCACCAAGTGAGGACTAGCATAACTATAATTAGATCTAGGTTCAATAAAAATATAAATAAATTGATCAAAGAGCTTACCATCCATCTCAATGATAGATGCTTGATGCTCTGCCTACATGTTTTCCACGATTGTATTGATACAAGGAATACTCTAGCCTACATCTCCAATAGTCTACGCCTCCTGTTCACTATGTATTTTAGGTCTACCATTCTGATGTTGCAGACAATCTTTCCTAAGGTGATCTTTGCCACAAGTCCAACAACACACAGGCTCCTTATTCTGCTCCTGAGGTAGGTTTCCCTGCCCTCTATTTGATGGATTGAACTTCTTAGGTATTGCAACATTCTCCTTGCTATATGTTCTTTGTGGCCTTACTTGCTTCTTATCCCATTTTCCTTTTTTCTTTACATTACCTCTCTAGTCTGGCTTAGTATTAGTTCTGTGATATGATTATTCATATCGATTCTTTAGCTTTTGAATTGACTCCTCCAGTGATCTATGCTCATCGAGCTCAATCCTATCTTTGAATGCAACTGGTAATCCACTAACGAATATATGACTCGTAGCCTTCTCCTCCCTGAGTTAAGGCACATACCTCAACAATTCCAATAACTTATTGGTGTACTCATCATTTGTTATGGATCCCATCTTTAGTTCATACAATTATTTTTCCCTGTGATCGAAGTATCTCTCTAACAAATACTTCTTCTTAAGTATTCACTCAAATTTACTCCAAGTCAGATCTTCCTCATTTATGTCCCTAACATTCTTCACGTCTTCCCACCATATGTCTACTTTACCTTTAAGACTAAAAGTAGCCACTATAGCTTTCATGTTCTTTGAGTAGTCATGCAACGTGAAGAAATTATTCATACCAAGAAACCATGCCTCTATATCTTATGATCTCATTTTCTCTCCATCAAAAGTAGTTCGCTTCACTTTCTTAAGTTCATTCAGAAAATACCCCTTATCACTCCTCCTATAAGGATAATATTGATGACGAACATAGTTTCCATCTGAATCAGAACTAGAATCATACATGTATTTGTCCCTTATCCTCTCTAGAGTGTCCAACAATCTTCAATCTTGGATTGTATCCTCTCTATCTAATCGATGATAGCAACACGATTTACTACCATATGCCCCATTAGTTGTATCTTCCTGTTGTCGCTTCGAATTCGACAAGCTTTGAAGTGTTACTGCATTCACCTCTGCTAGATTTTCTTGCAACTGTATGATTCTTTCATTATCTACCTTACAACTCCTTATCTCTTCCTTTAGGTTTCTCAATGTCACTACCAAGTTGGAAGAGTTCCCAACACCATACTGCTCTTTGGATTCGTAGGGAGAATATTTGTAGTCAACCATCTTACTAGCCATTTGATATTTCTTCCTGCAAGGCATAATGCCATTTGATATTTCTTCCTGCAAGGCATAATATGTTAGATAAACCAAAACACAACAAACCAGTGTACTTGATAATATCTTTTGGAGGATACCTTGTCTGCAAGATCACCAAATCAGTGTGATACATGTATAACATAATCATGACAGCGTATAGACATACACCAATAAGTGTATCAACACATAAACATCACTCTAACTAGGATCCAGTCATCAATGCAAGGCCATATCAATAATGCATGTTATGACCTCATGCATGATCACAACCATTACTCCATTGTACCCATTGCCACATGCAACCAACAATATGCATAAGCAATGCCAAATCAGCTACACCTATGCATAAATGCACGTAGTTGAACATAAGTGATCAAAGCTTGTAATCGACCTATAAGACTATTACATTTAGTCCCATTATTCAAGAATGTAACCTAACATACAAGGATGTAAAGAGGCACCATAAAATCAATATGTAAGAGACTTATAATCCATACACAGTCAGTCACATACTTATGACAATGCATTTCATGAAATCAATACCAAATTCTCCATGATAACCATAATACAACCGTAATAAATCATCAAGCAAATGTAACAAGTATATAAGTGGAAGAGACACACATCCAAATAACATGCACACATGACCAACACAGAGCCCATCTAGTCTGATGGGTGAACCATGCTCTGATACCACTCTATAACACCCTCCTCCCACCTCTACCAAAGCAACTCGTGAGCTGGGGTAAACATGCGACGAGGGTCCTCTATAATGTGATTCAACCTCCTAAGACACATTTAGGAAGTGGAACCGATGAAAAGACATGATATAGACATCCAACATCATTGAAACAACCCTCAGAGGACAAGTCAACCATTCAAAGAGCATGTCCCTAGGTCCCACTGTTGTTTTACGTCTCTTTGGCCATAGTCACTCTCATGCTATAGGAAAGGGAGTGACCAACAACCTAAAGTCACTCTCATACACTTTCCTGTCTTGGCTTAGTGGGTCCTAACCCACATTTAGAGTTAAGTTTTCCAAACAACTCCCTACACTATTGGGCCTTTCAGCATCAACCCACGGAGTGTGAGTTGAAGTCTCACCGGAAGCAGTATGGGGGGATGCTGGAACCAAGTTTCCACACCCAGAGATTAGTGTAATGTCATTTTGTGCCCTAAACCTGCCTTTGCATAGATCAATAAGCCTCTAAGGTTTATCGATATAACTTCCTTTAACCAACTTCTAGACCATTGCAAAGGTCTACGACTATCTTTTGTGGACCCTAAACAAGCGAATCAACCACTTATGCACCTCTATAATTACCCTTAGTTATGGATTTACCTAAATCAGCTTAAATGTTTGATAACATTAACATGCAACATAACATTAACATGCAACAAGATATTCCTCATGTAAATAGTTATTATAACTTACGTT
The DNA here is from genome assembly GCA_000404065.3 of Pinus taeda. Taxonomy (NCBI): domain Eukaryota; kingdom Viridiplantae; phylum Streptophyta; class Pinopsida; order Pinales; family Pinaceae; genus Pinus; species Pinus taeda. Next base: position 33,723 of record APFE030592106.1, on the reverse strand, counting down.
CATATGATAATGTAATTCATGTAAAATTATGTATCAATACAGTATTAATTTATAAACCCATCATTCATCATAACATAATAGAGCATTCATTCATAACAGAAATACATAGATAAAACACAGGAATTTCTAGAATAATCTATTTATTAATGCTTCAGTTCTTCTTACAGACTGAATATTTTCCTTTTCACTCAACTATGGACTCTACTCTAGGCCTCTGTGCACATAGCTGTAGAGCTTCTCTTCTAGTCTAAGACTTCTTTGCTCTTATTCTTAATAACCCATTACATCTTCATTCATCTCTACTATTCTATCATCATCCCTTAGAGTCTCTAAGACACTCCTACTTATACAATCCCATGGTCTATGAACCATGGGTAGGTCTATATAGGCTGACACAACTTACATAAAAGAAGGGTAAAACCCTTTATGACACTTTACCATCTACGCGCTCCATGACCACATTTTGAGAAGACTTTACAATTTTTACAATAAAAACTTAGTCTTTTTGCCCCAAAACATTGAATTTTACCCCAAAATTGACCCTAGGGGACCTTGTCCCAATAGCCCCCCAACACAAATATTGTGACTCACCCCTGAGTCACTCTGTTTCCATGGAGATCTTACTATGGAGACCTCCCATCTCTACCTGTGCCACTGCTACCTTAGTCATTCTCTTCGTGGCTACCTATTTGATCTACTCCACCAGTTGGTTTGTGTTGCCTTGTTGGGGCCTAACCTAGGTTCGAAGTTAATTAGCCAAACATATCCCTGTACTATTGGCCCTTTTGGCAACAGCCTAGAGAGCGCGGACTGAGGTCTCACTAGAAGTAGTATGGGAGGGTGCTAGAACTAGGTTTCCGCACCCTTGAGATGTCTAGGAGGTACGATTGGTCCTCTATTTGTTCCTCATGGGTTTGCGCACTCAGATGCAGGGGTCCACGCACTTAGCTACAAACTACTAGGCCTCTGCGTACTTAGTTGCAGAGCCTTCTCATACTCTACGACCCACAGACACACTTTACAATTCAACTCAATCACTTAGACTTCTCATGCTTTTCTTCCATTCCGTATTTGTTATCTTTTACACTTACAGCCTCGCTCTATTTATACAATCCCATGGTCTGCGGACCATGGGTAGGTCTATCCAGCCAACATCACATTACAAAAACTAGGGTGGACAACCCCATGACTCTATTATACTTTTTCACCCTGTGTCTGAAATTCGCAGAGTTGTTACAAAAAAAATCGGTCAAACCTTGGGCTTTAAGCCCTGAAACATGCCTTGGGGGGGTTCCATGCCCAATAGGCCCCCAACACAAACATCATGATTTTCCCTCGAGTCACTCCGTCAGCATGGAGATCTTTGCGCGAAGTCCCTCCAATTCTGCTCGAACTGCTGCAAGGTTGGCAGTGCACTGAGCTGCTACTTGTTGGATTTGTTGTCTATGTTGTGCCGAGACTCTAGTGTCGGAACTACTTCTCTGCATCTCTGCTTGTATCCCCTGCATTTGTTTATAGTCCCGTGTCATTGTCCAGATTCTTGGAGCGTGAAGACAGTGCTTCTTCTGGCTAGTCAGATAGTCAGGCCATCCATGTAGGGCTTCAAGTGGTTGCCATTCACTATGCCTAGGAAAGGCTCTCCATTTATTGACTAGCAATACTGTGCCACCATCTGTGACATCCTTTACAACGTATGGTCCCAACCAATGCATTCTGAACTTTCCCAAGAATTTTTCAAACTTACTATCATATAGTAGCACTAAATCATTTACCTTGAAGGTGCACAACTTAATATGGCGATTATGCCAAGCCTTCTCACGCTGCTTTTGCACCTGCTGATGAAACCTAGCTAGGAACCGTTCCTCCTCAATTTTGTCCAACTGCGCAAGCCTCTCTTCTAGGGCTTCACAGTCCGTCATACCTGTGAGTGCTACTATGCAAAGACTAGGTACAATATACTCCATTGGCATGACATCTTCCATGCCAGAAACCAACAAGAAAGGTGTCTGCCCCGTCAGTTTATTACATGTTGTCCCATAAGCCCATAGTACTGCAGGTACACACAGGTCCCAATTGCTCCACTGAGCATTGCATACTTTGGTTAGCACAGTCTCCAATATTTTGTTGAATGCTTCTACTATCCCATTGGCTTGTGGGTGATACGGTGTGATTTTCTGATGATAAATCTAGAACTCCTCACTAATTAAGATTTTTGGATAGCCAAATCGAGTCAACACATGTTCAAAAAAAAACTTCACAGCTATGGCTATCATGCAGTCTTTGACTTCCTGTGCTTCTACCTAACGAATCAGATATTCTGTCGCGATGATAATGTATCACGCACCCATTTTTTCCTGAGGTTTGATAGGCCCTACAAAGTCGATTGACCACTTTCGAAGGGCTGTAGTGTGATTTTTGGGTTCAAAGGCATCTCGTTCCTCCATGATGGCTTACCTATCCTTTGACATATATCACAGGCCTTATAATGTGCTTTTGAATCCTGATGAAGGGTTGTCCACCACAACCCTATGCGAATAATATTTTGTGTGGTCGCTCGTCTGACATAGTGTACTCCTGTAGTATCCCCATGCACTTTTGCGAGGATCTCACTTCATTCAAATTTAGGTATGTACCTTCACAGTATCTCATCCTTGCCCATTTTGTACAGGTTCCCCGTGATTACAAAAAAAATGGCCGCGTGGACCACTAGGCCCTTCTTCTATTGGATGGAGTATTCCTTCGGCGCAGTTCCCGTTGTCATAAATTGGATTATCTCTTCAAAGTGTCAGTCTGCTACGCATATAGACAAGATCTATGCATCAGGTAATTCTTCCTCCAAACTAGTATTTTTCTATCCCGTCTCAATACGTGACAAGTGATGCAGTCCTACGTTCAGGCATCTAGGCTTCACCAAGACCTCAAAGTCATATTCTTGGAACAATAGGAGCCACCTGCATATGCGCCCCCCCCTCAACATAGGCTTATTGACCAAGTATTTTAGCATGGAATGGTCTATATACATCCTGAAATGTTCTCCTAGCAAATAGTGCTGGTACTTTGGAGTGCATACAACATAGCCATCCCTCACATTTGGTCATGGAATAGTTCTTTTTTGCTTTGTACAACCTGTGACTTGCGAACGTGATAGGGTGATATAAGCCCTCTCCACCCTCTTGTGTTAGAACCACTCCCAGCACTATACATGATGCGTCAACATGGACATGAAACTCCACATCCCATTTTCGGAAGACCAGGATTGGGGCAGAGGCCAATTTCCCTTTTAGTACTTCCAATCTCTTCTTGCAATCTTCATTCCAGTAGAATGTGACATCATTTTTCAACAGTTTCTCCTCTGGCATGGTGATTTGGTGATAGCTTTTGATGAACTTCCTGTAGTACCCCATATGTCCCAAGGTAGCATGCAATTGTTTAACACTTCGCGGTGCTTCCAAATTCAGAATTACTGCGACCTTCATGGGGTCTACCATTAGTCCCTGTTTGCAGACCACATGTCCCAATAGGTTCCCAAAGGGAACGAGCAATGTACACACTTTGAGGTTCAGCATGATTTGGTGTTGTCAGCAAGTATCCAGCATCAAGCGTTAGCTCGCTACATGGTGCTTAACCAATCCAAATATAGTCCAACCATCTAGATAACCCTCCAGGAATTTGTGGATATATTCTTTGAATGTTGCAAAAACTATGCATGAAAATATGGTTGGTGCATTCTTTAACCCAAATGGCATAATGGTGTATTGAAAGCAACCCCACTCCATCGTGAAAGTGGTCTTGCTCCTGTCTTCTGGTGTGATTTTTATCTAGTGGTATCGTGAGAACCCATCAATAAAAGAATATGCTTCTTTCGCGCTGACATTTTCTAATACTTTATCTATGAATGGAGTCAGGAATGGGTAATGCACACAAGGGTCATTAAATTTCCTGAGGTCCATGCATATTCTTATCACACCCTTCTGCTTCTTCTCTTGCACTACCATAGGGCTTACACGGTCAGAGTCTTCCACTGGTCAATGGTTCTAGCTGCGAGCATTTTGTCTAGTTCTACGTAGACCTTTTCCTTGTACTTCGGATTTAATCAGTAGGGTCTCTACTTAACCAGCTTCACATCAGGTTTTAGGGTGATCTTCGTCATCCCTAAATCACCAACAATCCCCTTTAAGTCCATGATCTTGGTTGGGAATAAGTCTTGGTACTCGCAGAGTAACTCAGTGACCTCATCTACCATGGCATCATCCCAGTAGTCTCCGAGTGTTGCATACTTTGGTTTGACCTCTGTACCAATGTTTACCTGCTTTGTCTTTACCAGTGCAGTAATGTTAGGGTCTTCAATCAATGGCCCTTGAACCTTGTGATAGCCTTCAGTTTTTTGGATGTTAAATTTTCGCAGATCTTCATCGTCTTCTTCAATGTTTACATTGTAACACTCTAGCGCATATTTCAGCTAGGTCTCCCATTCAGGCTGAAGCACTTCCATTGGCTCCTGGGGTATTTTAAATATAGCTGCTTTTACTGCCTGTAGTGCATCATCAACAGTATCCCACCAATGATCCTCAAACCTGAAGGTTAATAGGAATACTTCGCACAAGATATCCCATTCGTTCATGCCATGGTGGAGCTCCATTTCTATATACCAATTAATGCATATAATATCTAGGGTATGATAGAACAAGTGCACCTACTTAGGTTGTGGCTCTTCCCCATAAACCTTTGTCCATTTTGTGAAGTGTGCATGTGGAACATCCCATCCATCATACTTGTCTTTTAACTACATCTGAGGCTTCCCAAACTGCAAGGGCATCATCTGTCTGCATTCGCGCCAGTCCTCAAAACTTTGCTGGTGCATACCCCACCATATTGCGGGTGTAGCTCATAGTAACCATTTTAGAGCGTCGAAACGTTGTTGTTCCAGTACTTCTCTTTCAAATTTTCTCATGAAGTCAGCCATCTCACTTAACGCATCATACGTAGTGAGGTCTTTTACCTTTGTTGCTACATAGCAGTGATCTTGTCATCATGTTACAATTGAGTGTGGTTACCTCATGTAACCGTTTCTACCATTGATACAAATGGATCCGAGAGAACTCTCTAAGTCTTCATAAACCCTTTAAAAATCATTCCCAAGGCCCAAAATCCTTTAAAAGATTGAAATTATCACAAAAGGGATATCCGTAGCATGGCAGAGAAAACCCTTCAAAATGAAGAAAAACACTTTTAGGAGGCCCAAAACCCATGAAAATAGTGTAAAGAGAGCTATCAGTGCTCTAAAACAATGTTAAATCAGAGCCGTCAGATCTGGTTGATCAATGGCCGAGATCCGATCGACGGATCGCAATCAGTGATAACCTTTGGTAGAGATCAGTGGGATCTACTTAAGAACTACGATGGTGAACAACGATATCGGCATTTAACACATATATATGGCGATGACGATTGGTGGAGTTAATATGGACTGTTGATCAAGTGCACGGATCGACGACCCATATTACATCTCAGGATCGCTATCGGGGGATTGTAGAAGAGCTTACAAATGGCCCGAGGGTTATTGTGATAAGCGATCATGATATATCACATCACCACATCGCATTGAAACTATGCAGAGGATTGGGGCCGATGACAGTGATGGCAGCAATATTACAGAACTGATAATAAAGTAGGCAACATTGCATATATTTTGAAGTCAGGAAAACTGATTTTTCCTTTGTAAATCGCACTTTCGTTGAATAAATGAAAATCTAAGGAAAAAGCATTGATGTGATGTCACAGACCTGAAACAATTTATTAACAATATTGAATAGTATTTTAGGCCTGGAATGCTGGATTCTACAGTGTTTTAGTGCATTTTCGTAGTTTGAAATATTTTTCCAAAATACAAAGGAATGGGCCCTCCCGATATGCGATAGTGACCTATGGGTGGACCCGATACGGGAATGAAGTGTATTAAAGGACTTTTAAAGTCTAAAAAATCATGTTTTTGGCAGAATTTCCCCATTTTATGCATATTTCTCTGTGTTGATAAAAAATGGCTGCGTTTGGGAATCCGATGGATTTCAAAGGACCCAGGCACTCTAACTTTGCTGAATTGGTGGCCACCTCCCCTTCAGGCATTATGACATACTCAGGAAGCATTGTAAGAGGGATTCAAGTATATAGAGGCCCGAGAGATTGAAGGATGAGGAGATGAAATGAACAGGTAGCCTAGAATGGCTTTAAAAGCCACAAACAGAGAGCAAACATACATGCAATGTTGCAAGCAAGTGTGAGACAGAGTGAGGACAAAGATTGAGAGCTGTGAGGGAGTTTGTGTACTCAGAGGAAGCTTGAGGGATTCAAGTGAAGCTCTTGTAATTGCATATGTTGTGTGTGAGGCTCAATTTGAGCTCACTATTGTAAAAACTCTATTTGAAGACTTAATAGAGAGGTCAGCACTGAAGGCTGGACCAGGAGATGTAGCCCATGAGTATTGGGTGAACTCCTTATTAAATCTGCCGTGTTTTTATGTTTTTTTCTATTATAGTCTTTAACTGCTTCAAAGTCTATGTATTTTGCAATCTGATCGATCCATTTCACAAAATAACATAGGCACATCCATGTACATGAATATGTAATACCTTATTAATTGTCTTAGATCTCATTTTTAGATCAAGTAGTATTAGAGCTTTCGGTTTCTAAGGTTAAACAAGCTTGTGCTAGACTGTTTGTGAATGCTAACTAGGTCAAATCTTAAATTAGGAGAAGGAGAACTGGTTGAAACTAACCCAAAAATTGGTAGAACCTATCCCAAGAGGAAAATGACAGAAGAAATCCCCTTGGAATCAGATTCTTAGTTCATGGACAGTTTCATGACCATGAGAGCCATGGTAGAAGAAATTTATAGAGAATTTAAGAAAGGTCGAAATGAAGATTCTTCGACTCCCAAACAAGACAAAGGAATAGAAGAATCTCTTATAGATGACCATTCTGAAGGCAAAGGGAAAGGAAAAGAGGTTCCTCTACCCACACCTCCACCCTGAAAATAAAAAGAAGAAAACATTTGTGATTAAATTAGAAGTTAAATTTGATTTGCCAATATATGATGGAGAGTTAAATGTAGAGAAGTTAGATAAATGGATTAGGTAGATTGACGTGTATTGCAGGGTGCAAAATATTGACTCGGACAAGAGTAAAATTTAGATGGCCAGCCTACGCCTTGGAGGAACTGTATTGGTATGGTGGGAAGGCAAGACACAAGCTGACTTAAAGAAGCATGGTAAAATTCTTTCTGTCTGGAATGAATTTGTTTCTGCAATTAAAAAGCAATTCTATCAACTAGCTTATATGCGGCAAGCTATGATGAGTTGGCAAACTCTCTACCAATTAAAAGGGGTACAGAGCTACACCCAAGAGTTTAGAAAAAGAGCTTTGATTCTAGGCATTTCTTTAGACTCACCTGAAACTTTGCTGAAGTATATAGGTGGTCTACATAGTTATTTGAGGCACACCATCCTCATGTTTAACACCACTAGCATAGATGAGGTATCTGTTAAAGCTATCCATCTAGAGGCTAGAGGCAAGAATGTGAACCTAGATATTGGGGGATCATCAAAACCCACTGCAAGAAAAAACAAGGAAAGGAGGAAGCACAAATGGAAAGAGAGGAAGGAAAATAAGGTATAAAAGGCTAAACGTTCATGCACTCACTGCAAGAAGGATGGACATGATGATGAACATTGTTGGTATTTCCATTCGGAGCTGAAACCCAAGAAGTTCGATGGCGAGAAGAAGAATACTGTTGTTGCCACACAAAAAGATTTGGGGTCAGACTCATGTGATGAAACAAAAATCACAGCCACAAGTATAAAAGGTAAAAATTCTGAAGCATCTACTAGTAATTCTACACAAACTATTGATAGTGAAGAAAATGAGAGGAAAAGGCATGAGCTTTTTCATATTAAAGTTATTTCCCAGCATCAAAAGATTGATACTTTATTTGATAGTGGCTCACAAGTAAACTTAATTTCTGAAGAAATTGTAAAGAAATTGGGATTGCAAACCACACCTCACAAGAAGCCACATCCATTAGGTTGGGTATGTGATAAAGCAAAACTACAAGTGACTAGATAATGAAAACTTAGGTTTTCTTTTGGGTCAGCATTTGTGGATGAGGTTGAGTTAGATATTGTTCCCTTGGATATATGTGGAATTATTTTAGGAAGTCCTTACTTATACGATAGAAAAGCCATATTCTATAGTGCTAAAAATAAGTATCAACTCGTTAAAGATGGAATCGAATATATTGTAAGAGTTCATAAACTCAAGAATAATTATACTCTCATAAACTCAAAGTAGATGAAAAGGATTGTAAATTCATGCAAGCAATTTTTATTGATGGTTTTAAAGGAAAAGAAACCAGATAAGACCAGTGTATTTGAAGGTTGTGATGCTAAACAACAAGTTGATTTAGAAAAAAAAAAATTCGAATATAATATCTTATATCAAGAACCTAAAGGTTTACCACCCAAAACGGAAATTGTACATGATATTAATTTGTAGCAAGATGATCCATTGCCTAACATTGGAATGTACAAGTTATCCGCTTTAGAGAATGCAGAAATCAAGAAGAAGCTAAAGGATCTGCTCGAGAAATGGTTCATAAGACCAAGCACATCACCATGTGGATCCCTAATAGTGTTGGTGAGAGAGAAGGACAGTTCGTGGAGGATGTGCATTGATTACCGAGCACTAAATAAAATAACGATCAAGAATCGTTATCCCCTTCCTCACATTGTTGATCTATTGGATCAGCTAAAAGAGGTTGTTTAATTTTCCAAGTTGGACCTACGTAGTGTTTACCATCAGGTCAGAGTAGCAGAGCAAGATGCATGAAAGACTGCTTTCAAAACAAGGCAAGGGCTGTATGAATGGCTAGTTTTGCTTTTTGGCTTAACTAATGCTCCTGCCACTTTCATGAGAGTAATGAATGATGTACTCAACCATTTTATTGATGATTTTGTAATTGTATATCTAGATGTCATTCTTGTATTCAACAAAACATGGGAAGAACATTTGAAGCATGTAAAGAAGACACCTAGATGTTTTGAAAAAAGAAAATATTTATGATAAATTATCAAAGTGTGAATTTGGAAAAACATCTTTGAATTATTTGGGTCATATTGTAGGGGGTGGTGAACTGAAGATAGATCCCTCTTAGGTTGCAGCCATTGTAAACTGGCCTAAACCCAAGTTTTCTATAGAAGTTAGAAGCTTCCTAGGGGCAGCACAATATTGGAGAAAGTTTAGTGCTAGCTTTTCCTTAATTCCAGCTCCCCTACATTCTCTAACATGATTGAACAAGGTGTTTCAGTGGGGAGGAAAATAGCAGAAATCCTTCGACACCTTCGAAGAAAAAATTAGTATAGCGCCAGTGCTAGCATTGCCAAATCTTCAACAACCATTTGAGATCAAAACAAATGCTAGTGATTATGCCATGGGAGCAATGTTGATGCAACATGGTGAACCCATATGCTACCATTCTGAGACTTTTAATTATGTGGTAGTTAATTATCCCACGTTTGATAAGGAATTGTATGCATTAGTTCTGTTAGCACTCAAATCTACCTTAGGCTATAATAAGGTAAGACTCAAGGCTACATCAAACCACGCTCAGCCTCGTAGCTAGCCCTACGAGGACAGGAGAGGGCTCTCTCCGGGTAAATCTCGGCAAAAGATAATCAATGAGGTCGAGATGATTGAATTGATGACTAATTTTAGGCTAGGTATGAATTACAAAGAGTTTAGAATTGATTTTTAAAGGTTTTGTTGAATTCAAGGGAAAGGCAAATTTGGGTGCGGGGATGAGGCACAGTTTTTGCAGAGGTCTACTTGGGGCAAGATAGGCGATTGTTTTGATGCCTTAAAGCAACTGATATGGATATATCTGACTGGTGAGGAGCTAAGGAGAGCAAGGAAGTTTTGAGGATTCTCCTTAAACTGAAGAAAACATAGAAAATTAAACAAATTTAAAGGCAGAGCATAGCAAATTTATGGATTCTACCTTAACACTTCATTTGTTTAATTGTAGAAGATTAAATAAGGAAAGTGATACACATACACAACTTACAAGTACTGAGAGAAACACACCATCAACACATAAAGCCACATGAATCCCAAATAGTGTTGCAAAACCCTGGTCTTTCCTTTGCCAAAAATGCAAATAAGATATGTACAATAATGTATCAAGCTAATCCCAAGAGTCCAACCTCTCCAACCTCTGAAAATGATTGAGAAATTACATCATATAGACCATCCTAACCCCTTTCCTTGCCTCTAGGGGTCGAGCTCATCATTCTAGGAGTTGTTTGAACTAATTCTAAACAAGGAACTGAAATCTAGGTAGTCAAACAACTTACCCCTATGTGCTAGGAAACTAATTCATTCATTTAATTTTCACCTTTTAGTGAATGAATCCTCTAGAACAAGTAAAAATGTGCCAAAATTACATCATGTTTCATTAATTACATCAAGAGGAGTGAAAAATCACATCACAAGTCAAAACTGGTCAAACTGGCTTCGTTTCCTGAGCTGAAAGGTGAAAATTGTGCCAAAAAACCCTGTGCACTGCGCGACTGAGCCTTGTGCGTCACGCACCTTTCCACCTATTTTTGGGGCACTTCCCAGCATCTAAATTGAGCTCCGGTTGGCTTGTTGGAAAGCGCTGGATGTCTACTTTCTAACCGAAGTGGAATTTTCCAATTTGGTGTCCATTTGGCCCTCCAAAAGTGCATTCTCCCGAAAGTACTTCCTGCTGGTGCAAAAAGTGGCAGAAAGGTGATTTTCATGATGTTTTTGAGCCTTTTGGTCACCCAGAACTTCATGAAATGCTTTGGCAATGGCTGAGCATGTATAATTCATCATGAAAAATCCAAAACTACAAACCATTTGTTATTTGGACCTCCCCATCTTATGGGTCGCACGCTACGCGTTGAGCTAAAAAACCTGTTTTGCAAGCCAAAAATTTCAAAATGACAAACTTTTCTCCAAATTCTTTGAAATTTGGGCTGAAGGTGCCTCATCAAGTGACATGCTTAGCCAAAGAGGCTTCGGCCAAGATTCGGAGTCTATCCTCCCTTTTCGAAATTTTAGTGACCTCCCGGTGCATGCAATTCTGTTGTAGAGTCATTGTCTTAGTCATATGATGTATTGGTGCATGCCTCCATGGTATTGAAAGTCTATGCCAAGTGTATGTTTGATTTGTTGAAAATGAGGAATGAAGGTTTGATGTCTTTGTCTTCAAGTGCCAAATATGCCAAAGGGAAATGAGGAAAAATACAACCTTGGTAACACACTGTTTTCAAACCCTACAACACTTTTTATATTGACAAAAGGAGGGTTTGAAACTTGGATATCCACGGCAAACTTTTCATGAACCCATTACATTTATCTTTCAAAGGCCAAGCACAAGTGGTGGATGTGAGCCTACCTACAAATTTGTACGGAGAGGAGGCGGTTTGATGCCTTTCCAAGCAATTTTTGGCCTTAAAACCCAGTACGCCGCGCGCCTCACCCAACCCGCCGCGCGCCTCTGATGCACCACGCGTGTGTATTTTTACACTGAGTTTTGGTGCCTGATGCGCCGCACGCCCAGCCTGATGCGCCGCGCGCACCCAGCTAGATAGTGCATTTTACAGGAGGCTTTGGGAGGCCTTTCCGGTGTCAAAATTGAGCGTATAATAGCTCGTTGGAAAGATATTTGAGTCTACGTTCCAACCCAGCTAGCATTTTTCAATTTGGAGTTCATTTTCCTTGTCAAAAATAAAATCTCCCAAGACTGCTCAAAATGTGCCAAATGAGGCTGCCTCAAGGCAGAGTGTTGTTGCAGTCAACTTTGAATGCCTTCCTCAACTCCAAATTGAGCTCCTGATAGTTCATTGGAACGATATTTTTGTCTACTTATCATTTGACACATCAAGCAAGTGATCTGGCCAACCCAGATAGGAGAAAACTTGATTTTCCCAAGGTCACTTCAAAGGTGCATTCAATTCTCCTGAGGCAACGATATTTTTGACATTTCTCTAAAACCATGGCACCTGTGTAAAAAGTGAAGGACTTGTTTCATATTTGGCATGTTTTGGACAAAAACGTCTCTCAGTTTTCCAAAATTCATCTTTGATTGCTCTAAAACATCTTTTGAGTGAAACTTATCCCGATGTGTGAAACAAGGGATTTTGTCAAAATGAAGCGAAATGAAGGGGATAAGGGGCTTCTAAATTCTTGGGGAAATTTTGGGAAGTAGGGAGGGATGTTAAGAAGCAGGGGAAAGTGTAATCTTAGAGATCGAGTGAGGGGAAGAGGTCCAAAAGGGAAAAACACAGGCCTAGCCTAGAAAATTGCCTTGTGGCAAGAAACTAGGGTTTGTGCACAAATGAGGAATTTGGGGGATCTCAGTGATGGGAAGTGTTTAATAAGGTACATGAAGGATAAGGGAAGGTGTATGAACATCTGGATACAATTTTTTCTAATGATTTGACCATTCAAGAGAAATTTCCTTCAAAACCCTAGGAGAGGGAAATGAACCTTGCGTAAGCGCAACTGAGGCATGAACAAGGTGTAAAATGACCTAATGGAACCTGACATGATGATAAAAACCTTCTGAATGATGATAGACTCAGCTAAATGGTGACAAGGACCAACATTTGGACAATTTTGAAAAGAGTGAAAACAAACCCTAGACGTAATGCCTAGTGACCAAATTTTGCTTGAAGACTCACTGAAATGACAAAATTTGACCTTGACACTATGAGACCACTTTGCAAGAGCACATTTGATCACTGGAGGAAGGCTGTAAAGATTGACACTAACATTGGCTCCAATGGGGATGGTAGCTCCTTGGAGGTGCCAAGAACCGCAGAGCTTTGGGAGAGCAGACAGTGCCTCCCGTCCATTGGGCAATGAAGTCATTATTCGAACGGATAACACAAAACCTTTGACACATTTATTGAATGAAAACTTGACTAAAAACTGACTGAAACTGACTCGATGGCAAACTGAAATAACTTGAAAAAACTGACTCAACAGACCAAACACAAATGACTCATGACTAAATTAAAACGAGACTTTACAAAGCTTTTGGAAAAAAGGCAGCAATCCATCAAGATTTGGAATCATGATGACAACCACCTGCATACTAATGAAATATGTACAATCATGTGTATTGAGATTTCCAATGTAACCAATCCAATAGATGGCTACATACCAAATTTCTGCTCTCACTTTTCTCGAGCAGGCGAAACGATGCACATGTAGGAAACTCACAATAACCATTGAAACCAAGGCTTATGATAACGAACCAGGCAAAATTTATCTTTTCTAGTGCTTGCAAAAGGATACTGAAGGGATCTTGATAATCCTGAAGCACTATCTTGTCTTGAGATCCAGCAGCAAAAATACAAGTACTCCCTTCATTCTGATCTGAAAGAACAATTGATTTCCGAGGGATAGGAATGCACAGATAAGTATGTGCTTTTGCCATCTTAGTGTTAGTTGTAGGTTCCTTTACCATGAGAAATCTCGGCATATTGTCTCTCTCAAGCTCATACTCCTCATATTTTAGAATTAGTTCAAACAGCTCCTAGAATGATGAGCTCGACCCCTAGAGGCAAGGAAAGGGGTTAGGATGGTCTATATGATGTAATTTCTCAATCATTTTTAGAGGTTGGAAAGGTTGGACTCTTGGGATTAGCTTGATACATTATTGTACATATCTTACTTGCATTTTTTGCAAAGGAAAGACCAGGGTTTTGCAGCACTATTTGGGATTCATGTGGCTTTATGTGTTGATGGTGTGTTTCTCTCAATACTTGTAAGTTGTGTATGTGTATCACTTTCCTTATTTAATCTTCTGCAATTAAACAAATGAAGTGTTAAGGTAGAACCCATAAATTTGCTATGCTCTGCCTTTAAATTTGTTTAAGTTTCTATGTTTTCTTCAGTTTAAGGAGAATCCTCGAAACTTCCTTGCTCTCCTTAGCTTCTCACTAGTAAGATCTATCCATCTCACTTGCTTTAAGGCATCAAAACAATCGCCTATCTTACCCCAAGTAGACCTCTGCAAAAATTGTCCCCATCCCCGCACCCAAATTTGCCTTTCCCTTGAATTCAACAAAACCTTTAAAAATCAATTCTAAACTTTTTGTACTTCATACCTAGCCTAAAATTAGTCATCAATTCAGTCATCTCGACCTCATTGATTATCTTTTTCCGATATTGACCCGGAGAGAGCCCTCTCCTATCCTCATAGGGCTAGCTACGAGGCTGAGCGTGGTTTGATGTAGCCTTGAGTCTTACCTTATTACATCCTAAGGTAGATTTGAGTGCTAACATAATGGCGACCATACTGGGGATGAACTGGTTTGCTTGTTAGTGTTATTTGATTTATTGCTACAAACGGAGTCTGAAGTCACACCAGGTAGCCTTCGAACTGCACATTGCTCTGCGAGTGCATAGTAGATAAATGTTGCTTCAGTCGATCTCCAGTCTAGCTCGTAATCGTAACACTTAACTTATAAATTGCCCCAGTACGTGTATCGAGTTCAGATCTGATGGTTGATGGTGGAAAACCATCAGACCTAAGAAGGCTGAAATCATTCACCTGGCGATGCCATTCACTGAACAATCCAGAATCGATGCTTCATGGTGACTTCACTGCAGGGAGATCAGTAACTGTGAGATTTTCAATATGGACCGAACCATGAGAAGATACGCTCCCATGAGCCGAGATCAAATTCTAGGTTTTCCGAATAAGATGCCCAAGGTAGATTGGTCAAAGAATCTGCCTACGTTAACAATGATGGTAAGAAAGATGTTGCTTTACATCTGGTTAGATTTCACATGCATATTCGCAAGTTGAAGGTGGATTTTCCTGAAGATTGCTTAATGAAAATATTCCTTGCCACTCTGGAAGGTGAAGCCCAATCTTGGTATGAAATTTTGCCGTTGGCTTGTATTTATTGTTTAAAAGATTTTCATGCCCTATTCATTGAAAAATATCAAGTGTCTTACTCATCATTAAATTTAGTTCATGCCTGTTGCAAACATGCTTCTACTTTTATTGAAAGCCTTGAGAAATATTACGAAGATGATAATTTCATGGATGATGAGATCATGGAGGCTCTGTATTGAGAATCCATTTCAGCAACATGAAGAGAACCTAGAGGATACCTATCAAGATGATCAGGAAATTTTGCAGCATAATCAAGATCAGCAGGTTGAAGATGGCCACATGGCTGAAAATGATGAAAGGGAGAATGTTATTTCAGATCTGCCCACAGAAGAAGACAACATGGCGAGAA
This sequence comes from Pinus taeda, assembly GCA_000404065.3. NCBI lineage: Eukaryota > Viridiplantae > Streptophyta > Pinopsida > Pinales > Pinaceae > Pinus > Pinus taeda. The sequence goes on along the minus strand of APFE030592106.1, from coordinate 18,382 downwards.
CTCAAGTTTCATTTGCAGATTTTGATAATGACCAGTCAGCTATTTTAGATCTACATTTAGATTGTGATGACCAAGCATATCTTATGTTGAAGCCCATCAAAGAGAACTCTATTGTTGAGATCATCTGGAATGAAGAAGACAAAGTTATTGACCAAAGCCTTCATGAGGAGTTAATCTGGTCATTTCATGGACAACAAGATGGAATATTTGTTCAGGTAAGTGAGAAATCTTCTTTTGATAACTCAGTGGTAAATGATAATTTGAATGCCCTATCATATGAAGATAATTACTGTTTGAGCAGAAGAAAACAAAAGGCATTGTCTCCTTTGTCTGAAGATGAGATAGATCTACTTTTCAAAGGTCATGTTTCAGCCGAAGCTATAGCAGATTTGCAGTGCACACGTGGTCAAGAAAGTGTTGATGAAATCTCTTCATCTTTTGAAAATAATGACGGTCTTGTAATCAGTTTTATAGATCAGCAAACAGATAATATTTTCTTTCAAAAATATGATAAGGCTGGCATGTTTGATAATCACATCAAGAAGAGTGAAAAATCACATCACAAGTCAAAACTGGTCAAACTGGCTTCGTTTCTTGAGCTGAAAGGTGAAAATTGTGCCAAAAAACCTTGTGCGCCGCGCGCCTGAGCCCTGTGCGTCGCGCACCTTTCCACCTGTTTTTGGGGCACTTCCCGGCATTCAAATTGAGCTCAGATTGGCTTGTTGGAAAGCCCTGGATGTCTACTTTATAATCCAAGTGGAAGTTTCCAATTTGGTGTCAATTTGACCCTCCAAAAGTTCATTCTAGCGGAAGTACTTCCTGCTGGTGCAAAAAGTGGCAGAAAGGTGATTTTCACGATGTTTTTGAGCCTTTTGGTCACCCAGAACTTCATGAAATGCTTTGGTAATGGTTGTGCATGTATAATTCATCATGAAAAATCCAAAACTACAAGCCATTTTCTATTTGGACCTCCCCAGCTTATGGGTCGCACGCTGCGCGGTACGCGTTGAGCCAAAAAACCTGTTTTGCAAGCCAAAAATTTCAAAATGACAAAATTTTCTCCAAATTCTTTGAAATTTGGGCTGAAGGTGCCTCATCAAGTGACATGCTCAGCCAAAGAGGCTTCAGCCAAGATTTGGAGTCTATCCTCCCTTTTCGACATTTTAGTGCCCTCTCGGTGCATGCAATTCTGTTGTAGAGTCGTTGTCTTGGTCATATGATGTATTAGTGCCCGCCTCCATGGTATTGAAAGTCTATGCCAAGTGTATGTTTGATTTGTTGAAAATGAGGAATGAAGGCTTGATGTCTTTGTCTTCAAATGCCAAATATTCCAAAGGGAAATGAGGAAAAATACAACCTTGGTAACACACTATTTTGAAACCCTACAGCACATTTTATACTGACAAAAGGAGGGTTTGAAACTTGGATATCCACGACAAACTTTTCATGAACCCATTACATTTATCTTTCAAAAGCCAAGCACAAGTGGTGGATGTGAGCCTACTTGCAAATTTGTACGAAGAGGAGGTGGTTTGATGCCTTTCCAAGCAATTTTCGGCCTTAAAACCCAGTGCGCCACGCGCCTCACCCAACGTGCCACGTGCCTTTGATGCACCGCGCGCGTGTATTTTTACACTGAGTTTTCGTGCATGATGCACCGCCCGCCCAGCCTGATGCGCCGCGCGCACCCAACTACATAGTGCATTTTTCAGGAGGCGTTTGGAGGCATTCCCGGTGTCAAAATCAGGTGCATGATAGCGCGTTGGAAAGGTATTTGAGTCTAATTTCCAACCCAACTAGAATGTTTCAATTTTAAGTTCATTTGCCTTGTCAAAAATCAAACCTCCCAAGACTAGTCAAAATGTGCCAAATGAGGCTACCTCAAGGCAGAGTTTTGTTGTAGTCAACTTTTGAATGCCTTTCTCAACTCCAAATTGAGATCATGATAGTTAATTGGAAAGACATTGTTGTTTAGTTATCATTTGACTCATCAAGCAAGTCATTTGGCCAACCAAGCTAGGCGAAAACTTGATTTTACCAAGGTCACTTCAGAGGTGCATTCAATTCTCCTGAGGCAACGGTATTTTTGACATTTCTCTAAAACCATGGCACCTGTGTAAAAAGTGAAGGAGGTTTATCTTCTTTGGAATGTTGTGGACAAAAAACTCTCTCAGGTTTCCAAAATTCATCTTTGATTGCTCTGAAACATCTTTTGAGAGAAACTTATCCCGATGTGTGAAACAAGGGATTTTGTCGAAATGAAGCGAAATGAAGGGGATAAGGGGCTTCTAAATTCTTGGGGAAATTTTGGGAAGTAGGGAGGGATGTTAGGAAGTAGGGGAAAGTGGAATCTCAAATATCGAGTGGGGGGAAGAGGTCCAAAAGGGCAAAACACAGGCCTAGGTGATTGTTGCAAAAAAATGAAACTAGGGTTTGTGCGAAAATGAGAATTTGGGGTCTATCAGTGATGGGAAGTGTTAATAGGTACATGAAGGATAGGGGAAGGTGTATGAACCATCTGATACAGTTTTGCTAATATTTTGACCATCAAGAAATTGCCTCAAAACCCTAGGAGAGGGAAATGAACCTTGCCTAAGCGCAACTGAGGCATGAACAAGGTGTAAAATGACCCAATGGAACCTGACATGATGATAAAAACCTTCTGAATGATGATAGACTCAGCTAAATGGTGACATGAACCGAAATTTGGACAATTTTGAAAAGAGTGAAAACAAACCCTAGACCGAATGCCTAGTGACCAAATTTTGCTTGAAGACTCACTGAAATGACAATATTTGACCTTGACACTCTGAGACCACTTTGTAAGAGCATATTTGATCACTGGAGGAAGGCTAGAAATACTGACACTAACAATTTCACAGTGTGAAGAAGTGGAAACATTACTTAATGGGCAAAGAAACAATAATATATATTGATCATCAGCCACTTCAGTACTTGCACTCATAAAGTAAGTTGCAACAATCAAGACACTATAGGTGGATGGGTTTTGTATAGCAGTTTCATTTAGTCATTAGATATAAAAAGGGCATACAATAAAGTTGAAGATATGGTGTCCAGAACAATCATAAATGCATCTACTATACTTAAGCATAACTCAGTAATGCAAGAAAGCTACATTGAACAATATGCTCAAGATATAGACTTTAAAGATATATATGTGTTACACAAAAATATTGTCACCATGACTATTTGCAGTCAGTATGGGTCTATCATCACTTATACTGGCCTCCTAAGCAAGTCTCTAACCTTAACTTTTCATGTCAAGCTTTGCAAATGAGAGAAAGACATTGAAAATCAATAAAACTCTGGTTCCACACTTTCTCTCACTTTTACCTGCGGGCCCGCACCCTTTGTTCATATTACCTGTGTATCTACACGCTCTATCTATAAAGGGGTGGGTGCGTACCCCTGTAAAAGTAAAAAAGGTGCAACTTTATTCTAAAAAACTCACTTTGGGTTAATTCTAGATGTTTCTAGAAGGAATTTTGACGTGGATTGTTCGCTCCAAGGTGGTTCATGCATCCAAAAGAGAAGGAGTTAATCCCTTGATAAGAGGAGCTATCCCTTTGAAGGAGGGCTTTATCCCTTTGAAGGAGGACCTAGTAACTTCCCTCCATTGCACTATAAATTAAGGCATTGGGTCAGTTGCTGGAGAGGTTAGAAGCTGAACATTTTTTAGGGTAAATGCTGATGGAATTGGGACTTCCTAGTTAAACTTGAGAGGATAAATCAAATGCCTTTTGGTTTCATTGGGAAGTGAGTGAAACTTGTCAAAGTAGAGGAGACTTCTTGTCGGACCTTGGGAGGAGCTTGTACAGCATCAAGGCATAGGTTGTAAAGTTCTTCTTTCATTTGAATTAATACAATCAGATTCATTTTCTCAACAAATTGTCTTATGTGGTTTGTTTCAAAATCTCCTTGATCATTATGATGAATATGCTTTATGATATTGGCTTTTCAGGTGTTATTTAATTTGTTTGCTTGTTTGTGTTTGCAGAATTACACTTCAAGGAAGCTCATTTGGAGCGAGGGAGCGAGGCTTCCACAAACTTGCATTGGACCCAAGGTAGGCCTAAAACACTTGTTTGCCTTTGTTTTATTTGCATATTTAGAGAAAGATAGTTTTTGATTGGCTTGCTTGTCACTAGATATCTTTAGATACTAGAAAGGTCGGTCTTGTCCACAACCTCGACTCATTCTATGTGACACTAGTGTAAAAGTGTATAGGAGTCCTTTAAGACCAAAACACATGTACATTATTCCTAGGTACTGTAATCTTATGTTGATTATTACTAAATACATTTTTCTTCCCACATTCTTGTTATTCTTTGTCTTTGTTCACTTGAAGGAATATGTATGATATCAACCTACTTTTGACTCTATAGGGCCGTTTTTGGTGCATGTATTTTATTAGTTAACTCCGATACAAATTTTAATTTATGTCCTATTTATTTGGTTTGTAGGCATTTAGAAAATGGTTCATCTATTAACATCATTAAGCCAAACAAGGTTGAATCTTTTCTTAAATCCATCTTTTATCTTTACATTGCAAGAGTTTGTCTTTTGGGTAGATTTCTTTATAGTATAATTTCACAATGTCCACATAGAATGCCTTGTAAAATTTTCACTTTAAATTTGTACGTCTTTACGTTTTTGTTGCATATTCTCTCTCATAACCACCTTTTCATACTTGAAGCAAGTATTGGAGGACTTGGTTTATCGTCATGAACAATGTCATTCATAAAGATGTAAATGGTGCAAACGTCTTGATAACAAAATAGGTAATTAGGGATGTCTATATTTAGTTAATTATATTTAATTATTCAATAGATAGGCACACATTTAGACTCGAGTACATGCAAAATAGGGAAACCTTACAAATGAGTTCGATAATCATTTGTATTGAAGAGTTAGTTGCATTTGATGTTGATTTGGCACCAAGAATTTTACCTAGAGTAAGTATGTAATGGAAAGAAATATATTCTACAAACATTGGTGCTAAGTTAGACATGTTGGCTGTACTAGTTATGTTGGGAGAGGAGACAACTATAGTACCACCTAGCTAATCAATAATTTCACTATGTATTTATGTTGTTCTGTATTGTAATATAGGATACACATTTTAAATAAAGAAAATAAAATAAATATTCCAAGTAGAGATTGGTTGCATGACCTTTGAGGTTCTTCCAGCATGTTAAACTATATGGGTATTATTTTATGGATATATGATGGATTGGCTATTGTTGAAATATAGAATATCGACATGCCTACTTGGGATTGTTAAATACTCTCATTTTCTGTATTCACACACAAGGGTTTCTACAGTTCACATCAAACAATGGTTTGTCTTCTCTTGATCTTCACAATATCAAGCTATATATGAGGACCATATAGAGATTTGGTAGTTTTATAACAATATGTATGAGTCTAAAGAAATTGTGAGAAGAAAAGCATGTTCATGTGACGTGTTCTTTTAGGCTTGGGTGGAAGAGATCTATCTTTCCATTAGTAAAGTTAATAAAATACATGTTCTAAGTTTAATTTAGTTTCATTTTTGTCATAACCCCAAGGGTTCCACATCTTTACAAGGTGAATTTGGCATACTATGACCCCTAGAGCATGTGGTACCAATGTATTTCACATCTACCTAGTGTAATACAACGTTAATCCACCCATAATATGCCTCTACTTCTTCTCCTAGTTAATTGTTAGTGGAATATTAACTTAATCAATTTTTGCTTTCACAATGTGTAGTACAAACATAAAAAATGAATCATCATCAACATATATACAATAGATATATAAGGTGAGCAACAGTTAGCATATCACCTGCAAAATATCATCATATAAGAGCAAATACAAAATAAATTGAATGAGTTTCAACACTTGGCCAATTACAACAACTTAGCTTGCAGGACTCCTCTAGGTACAGGTCTCAAGCCTCTCTACTGCAATCCACGGCTAAATGGGCACCTCTGTACCAAAATGCTACACTCGTCCAACTTGCAATATCACACATCCTCATGGTGAAATCACTCTCTACTATGGTAGTGTGCATTCTCTCTCCATGATATCACATGTCCTCAAAGCATCTCACAAAGTTGCCAAACTACCCACAAGCAACCTTGGCCCACATGCCCCCATGCACGTCCTTACTCAAAGTTCTCGTGGCAAGGCGTCGTATGACTCGTCTCAACTTGATAAGACAAACCACCAAACTTTGGTTCGATCAATAGTCATAGAAAGTCGTTTGGACCACCGTTGCATGACTTGCCCAATTTTCACACCTTGCCTAGCTTGCACGACCTGCCTAGCTCAGACGACTTGCCTTGTATTCATGACTCATCCTGCTCAAATGACCTACCCTACTTGTACGACTAACCTTGTATGCACGATTAACATAAATCACCATGTCTACATGACTCACCCTATCTAAAAGACTCGCTTAGCTCGCGCAACCTACGTGGATCACATGACTCACCCTATCTACATGACTTGCTTGGCTCACACGACCTTCCCAGCTCACACAACTTGCCTGACTTGCATGACTTTCCCAAATTGCATGAATCACCCTGCCTGCATGACTCACCCTATCTGCATAACTCACTCAACTTAAACGACTTACCCTCGCTGCAGATTCACCTGAACAAATTTTCTATGTTCCATTCAAGGCTTCCTCTTCTCAAAATAATTATGTGTATATATATGGTATGGTGATCTGTAAACTGTCGTGAATATTTCATTGGACAGTTCATTACAACAAATCTGATAATATTATATATTAAAAATCCAAGATTCTACACTATTACAGTTTCATTTAATTTCTATATATGTAGATTTTATTGTAATTAGTGCATGCATGCAAATCTAAATTATGCAGAAAAGTAGAGAACGATAAAATAAGCTCACACACACATAAGACACAAGATATGCTCTCTGGGAAACCCCTTCGAGAGAAAACCCAACTAGAAGGTGAGGTTGCTTCACTTTCTTTCTCTGTTGGGAAATATGGTAGGTACAAAGAAGTAATGCTTGTGGCCCATGGGTTTCTATAGTACACAGATCCTCTTTGTCTTCTCTACCTCCTATCTCTCCTGGATATCTTTGCTTAGCTATGAAACAAAATGCTCTCGAAAGAATGGAATGCCTCTTCCTCCTAGTGGCCCAATTATAACACATCCTAATAGCCTACTAGTGGTTACGTTTGACTAAATCAACTCTTAACTAGAGTTACAAAATAGAATCTTCTAGAGTCTTTTACATCACAAAAACGTGGCTAGCCCCTTTTCCATTTGACGTGGCATCCTCCCGAACTATAGGTGTGAACATAGGAAAGTCAACTTCTGAGTGGAATAAATTTTACAAACATACTCCAATTGACGCGATTATTGCACCATTGGAAAGTTCTTTGTGTGTAGAATAGAATGAAAAGGTGCAGCATTAAAGCAAAAAAAAATTACCCCTAAAAAATGTCACTGATGCCTCAAACTCTCCTCAAAGGTTTCAGACCATGTTTCACCAAACTGGGTCTCACTAGTAAAAATGGTCTTGTCCACTGATTCCTCCACTTTTTCCACTCTAAATGCATCAAGATGGATGAAAAAAATATAATGATCCAATTCATATCACACCTCCCCATTTTGGGAGGCTTTTAGTCCCCAAAATCTTCTAATGAATGAGGTGAGGAAATTTTTCCTCCACCTTCTTTCTAGTGTACCATTTAGCTTTGCCTAGAAGTTGTCCCTTCAACCCAATATACCAAAGGTCACGCTGCCCCTGTCTTGTAGTTCTGGATCTCTTTTGCAAAACTGTATCTTCTGCCAAATCTGCTTGATCTTCTGGTGCCAAATCCTCCATAAAAGTTAGGACATGTTCCTCTTCCTGATTTAGCATGGAAGGCTCATATTGTTTCAAATTCTCTGCATTCACAACTAAGTAAATGCAAATATATGGTGGTAAACTAAGTCGATAGGAATTATCACCCACCTTTTCCACTATCTCAAAGGGACCATACCTTACAAACTTGATTTTCTTACTAGACCCCTATAACCTCTCCTTGTTCAACTATAACCATAATTTGTCTCCCACCTTGAATGACTTCTTTGTTCTGTGCTGATCATCCCTAGCCTTATACTTCTCTTGCAACTTCTGCATTGTTTCTTATACCTATATGTGAATGTTCCTGATCTTATCTATAATTTGTTTAGACATTAAAGCATTTCCTGTAAGATGTTCCCTCACTCCTCCTTACTGCCCATATGAAATATCCAAAGGTGAAGGTGTAAAATATCCAAAACAAGTCTCAAATGGTGACTTTCCTGTAGAAGTGTGGATTGCTAAGTTGTAAGGATGTCATATATATACCAGATTTTCATCCTAGGTCTTTAGCTGCTTTTGGTTGTATCCACTTAGAAGTTGCACCAAATTCCTGTTGACTACTTATGTATGGCCATCTTTCTATCGATGGAATGTTGTATATCTCTTCAACTTTGTGTCCATGTTCTCCCACAATGTAGTCAAGAATGCACTGAGAAATATTGTGTCCCTGTCTGAAATGATGCTCCTTGGTATCAAAAAGTGCACCCATACCTGTCCAAAGAACAAGTTTTTTGCTTCTTGTTCGTTGATGGTCTTTTATAGGTCCTCAGAACACACATCTTGCTAAACCTGTCAACTACCAAAAACATGTAGTCATATCCCTTCCTGTTTATCAGTAAACCTCCCACAAAGGCCATGGAAATGATTTCCCAAGGACGAGTAGGTACAAGTAAGGGATGATATTGACCTTGTTTCTTGTTGCTAGGCTTGCTGGTACAACAAATAATGCATCCTCTTATGAACCTAGATACTTTCTCTTGCATCTTGGGCCAATACACATACCTCTACAGGTTAGCCACAGTCTTCCCTACACCAAAGTTCCCTGCAACCTTGGAGGTGTGAGCCTCTCTAATTAGTTGTAAACACTCACCTTTAGGAACACATATCTTATCCATCCTATAGAGTAACCCATCCTAGTGATGGTAGTTAATGGTGTTGTCGCCATCATGCACATGACTCTAACTTTTGCAACTGCTGATACACCTCCTTGGAGTCCTCATCTTCTGAATATTCCTCTTTGTATGCATCATCGGTGAATGGCTCCATGTGCATAAGAGTTCCCAAAGCTATAATATTTGATGTGGGTGGCCTTGGAAGCATGTCATCCAACTCGTTTGTGCTTTCCTTCTTATACTTGAGTACCAAATGAAACTATTGTAAAAACCTCATCCACTTGTAATGCCTGGTCCACTATAACTTACTTTGGGCCTACAAGTACTGTAATGGTTGGTGATCTGTGTGGATTACTGTATCCTTTCCCATCAAATAGTGCTTCCACTTCTTCACAACTTTCACCATGGAATAGAGCTCCTTGTCGTAGGTAGGGTAGTTAAGGACCGCCCCATGAAATACTTCAGAATGGTAGCATACAAACCTTCGTCCCTACATGAGGACAAATCCCATAGCATACCCACTTATATCTGTCTCCACTTCAAAGGGTCGCTGCAAGTTTGGAAATGACGGAACTGATGCTTGGCTAATCTTCTTCTTTAGCTCTTCTTTAGCTCTTTTTTGACCTTTTCCCCACCAGAAACTCTTGCCACTCATTGTTATGGCATGAAGCGGTGCTACTACCAATGAAAATGAGGTTGTGAACATCCTTATGTATTGTGCTTCCCCAATGGAACTCTTGACCTCAAAAAAATTAGTAAGAACTATTCATTTCATGATGGCCTCCATCTTAGAAGGATCTATCTTCAATTCTCCTCCACCGAACACATACCCAAGATACACCAATGACTGCTACGCAAACTCACCTACATCAATGTTTCCAGCATCTGCATCAAATGTGGCAAATGTGGCATATGATCCTCCCAGGTAGCACTATATACCAATATATCATCGAAATAGACAATAACAAATGAATCTATAAAAGGGCGTAATATATCATTCATTAATCTCATAAATGTAGCTAGTGGATTACATTGGCCAAATGGCATAACTAACCACTCATACAAACCTTGCCTAGTTTTGAATGCGGCCTTCCATGTATCTTCTTCTTTGACTCAAACCTGTATCTTCTTCTTTGACTCAAACCTGGTGATATCCAGACCTCAAGTCTAGCTTGGTGAAATACTTTGGTTTCTTCAACTGATCTAAGAGATCGTCTACCTGGGCAGGGGGTATCTATTCTTGACTGTGATTTTATTTAACACTTTGTAATCTATACACATCTGCCAAGACCCATATTTATTTGGCATAGTGATCATGGGTGACCCACATGGTGACATACTCAGTCAAATGACACTTTGTTCTAGTAGTTTTTGCAATTGTTTCTTCACCTCACTTGCTTCTATAACATAATACCTGTACAACCCAATATTTGGAAATGGGGAGTCTAACAATAGTTGGATCTCACACTCCACTTCTCTCTTAGGTGGTAACTCTTTAGGCTATCTAAACACATCCTTGTGTGTTTGTAACAACTCCTCCAATTGGTGTTTCTGTTGCTCAGTACATCCCTCCAGGGATGCCTTGTCCCTTATTGACTCCTCTTTAGACTATATTTCTCTTAAAAACAATAAAACATACTTCTTGCTGGAATTGATCAATTTCTTATCTTGGTTGGCACTTACTAGTGAAATTTTTGACTTACCTTTGTGCTCATTGATGATGAACGATTTTACATCCTTAATGAGCTAGTACTGGTTAGCTCTCCTCATGAATATTGCATCACACATGTACATGTATGGACTCCCAAACATGACTCCACATACATCAAGGGGAACCACATTCAGATCTACTTCATCAATAAAATTGGCATTGATAGAAAATCTAATTTTGCACTATTTATTTACCTTCAACTCATTCTGCTAAGCGTTGTGACCATCCATACCACCTTCGAGAAATTTTCCTACGTTGTTGGCACTAATATTCGCCTCAATCCACATAAATGTGCCTTCTGGGTAGAATATGGTTGGATCTTGGGTTTTGTTGTGTCCAAAGAAGGTAACCAAATTGATCCTCTGAAAGTTGAGGCTATTGTAAATTTACCCCCTCCTTCGTCGCTACACCAATTGCAGAGTTTACAAAGAAAGGCTAATTTTGTTTGTCGCTTTGTCCCTAATTACACTGAAATTTCCAAGGGATTTACTCACTTGCTAAAAAATGAGATCCCATTCATTTGGGATGATATTGCCCAAAAATATTTCAATTCTCTAAAGCAAACACTCGTCAATGCTCCTTTATTACATCCCCCTGAATATCATCGTAATTATTTCCTATACTTGGCTGCAACTGTCAGTACCATTGCTATGGTGCTGGTCTAGGATTATCACGATGTAAATGAACATGTGGTTTATTATTTGAGTCGAAATATTATTGACACTGAAACTCGATATGCTCATGTCGAGAAACTTGCCTTGGCAGCAGTCCATGTTGTTCAACGATTTTGCCATTACATTCTTCTACAGAAGACCATAATGATTTATGACTGTAACCCCATGATTTATATTCTAAATCGTCAATTCCTTGGGGGGAAATAATATAAATGGATTTTTATCCTGCAAGATTTTGATTTGGAGTTCACTGCAGCCAAATCAAAGAAATCACTTGTTTTTGCCGAATTGATTTGTGCTCTTCCTTCTGGAAATACCTCCAATGATTTTACTGAGCATATTCTTGATGAAACTTTGTTTCTCATCAGCACTCTTTAACCGTGGTACAAAGATATTATTGTTTATCCTCAGACCCAAAATTTTTGATCTGAGTTGTCTCGATCTGACCGACGTCGCATTCGACATTAGTCTCAACCTTATCAGATTATTGGTGATACATTGTACTGTGTCGGTGTTAATATTGTTCTTTGCAGATGTTTAACACTTGAAGAGGTTGAATGCATCTTAAATGCAACCACTCTAGGGCATGTGGTGGTCACATGTTAAGATATGCCGCTGCTTAGAATATCCTTCATGCCAGTTATTTCTGGCCTTCTATCTTCAAAGGTTGTATTCTGGCTGTTCAAAAGTGCCATGAATGTCAGATTTATAACCGCAAACAACACGCCTCACTAGGACCCTTACACCTAGCCATTATTGTTGGCCCATTTGCTAAATGGGGCATAGATTTCATGACATGTAACCCTCACTCGACCAGGGGGCATGGCTATATCATCATCATTGTTGACTACTTTACTAAATGGGCTGAGACAATGCCCAAATATAATACTAATGATATCACTACTACTCAGTTCCTCTTTAACCATGTCATAGCTTATTTTGGCATCCCTCAAGCCATTATCACTGATCACGAATCACATTTTTGTTAGTACATGATGGTAGAGCCAATGACCAAGTTGAAGCAATTGACGAAGTCTTGATTACTACGCTTCAAAAAACCATTGGGAAGCATAAAAAGGATTGGAATCTCATGCTATTATCAACTCTTTAGGCTTACTGGACTTTGGCTAAGACAACCACTAGTTTCACTCCATTGCAGCCGGTTTATGGTTTAGAGGCAACGCTCCCAATCGAGTGTGAAATTACTTTGTTAAAATTAGCTATCGAACTACTCCCTGATACCTCACTTGAAAAGGAGTGGTTACTTTATCTTTAGAGGCTTGATGAGATCCATCATATTACTGCGATGTTGATCGAAGCATAGCAAAAATGAGTTAAAGCTCATTTTGACCAAACTGTTTCTCCACGCATTTTTGCCGAAGGTGACTTGGTCTTCATGTATGTTCAAGCCAACGATAACTTGGGAGCTGGGAAGTTTAAACCTATGTGGCATGGGCCATATATCGTTAAACGTGTCTTGCAAAAAGGTTCCTATGAGCTGGTTGACTATGAAGGTAATGCATTATCATAGCCCCACAATGAGATTTGTCTAAAAAAATTATTATGCGTGAATCCCCTATAATTACTTTTGTACATTAGTGTGTGAATTCATTGGTGTGCAATTTTGATTTTTTGGTGTGATAGTTTTCTTTGCAGGCATGTTCCTTCTACTTACGTTGTGTTCGACTTGGTTTGCAGATGTCATCAAACCATTATGTTGGTTTTGCTGATGGTGCTTGTTGTAGCACACGAAACTTATCTTCCGCAACTTGGGCACTCTTCACCCTTGATGGTGAGTTGATCGATTTACAAGGTATTTTCCTGGGATGAACAACTAATAACATGGTCGAGTACAGTGTAGTTATTGAACTATTATTAGAAGTAGTTGCTCTTGGCATTAGAAATTTAGTTGTTAAGTTAGATTCACAACTTGTTGTGTTACAATTAAATAGTCATTACTCAGTAAGAAATCCACAAATTTTGCATATGTATCTACGTGTATGATTACTGGAAAGAAATTTTAATTATATCACATATCAACACATTCCACAAAATTTGAATATATTAATAGATGCATTAGAAAATTATGTTCTTGATAGACATTTGCATAACTTATAAAACTGATCACATCATCATGATACATGAACACAGAAGTAGAAGATAAAAACATGCATATATCTATATTTATATATATGTATATATATTTAGATATATAGATATATAGATATATAGATATATATATCGCGTCTTTCAAAGTTTGTTTATAAAAATATCAAAAAATAAGTGTTCTGAGGCACATGGTTTTCAAAGCCTACAATAGTGAAAAAACACGACTATAAAGGTTATTCGCCCACATGATGCTCATGATAGCATGAGACCGCTCTAATCACTTGGCCTAGTAGCCGATGTAGTTTCACAAACACTCCTACGGTATGCCTCTGGTATCGCAGTGGCACATCAACTATAGTCGCATATTCTAGAATCCCTTGGGTGATCACTTCTAGATTTTGTTCCATTTCTACCATAGGATATTCTCCTTCCTCATATGGAGCATCTTCTATATGATGTGCTACCCTCCGTGCTATTGGAAACATGCCAGGAAGCCTTTCTGGTCCTACATTTTCACATTTATCACAAGTAAACTCTTAGATACACTTTGAAAAAAAAATCAGAAAACTTGAAAGAATTCCAAAAACAAGTTTTATTTGCAGCAGTCCACTGTTGACTCGGAGGTAGAGGAAAATTTGGATCTCCTCTGAAGTTCATGCTTGCATAAGCATAGTCATCCTGTTAGGTCCCTATACTACTAGTGTAACCCATTATTGTTATTAGTGCAACCCACTTATTGTATTGTTCTGCCCATGTAGTCCCCATATTGTTATTATTGTGCTCCATAGAAGCCCACTATTGTTATTGTTGTGCCCTTATATTATTATTGTTATGTTGGATCTGATTATATTATGACCCCTTAGACTCCTCTATATAGAAAGGAGGTCTTATCATTTGTTTCATCCAATAATTGTTCATTTGTGTAATGTAAAGGAGGTTGCCCCCTTGAAGAGGTTGATTTTGAAGTCGTTGATTTATCTTTTCTATCTTTTTGTGAGCTGGTTTCATCCACAATGATCAGTTGTTGGTGTAGCCAACCAAAGAATGATGGAGGGAAATGCATTTGCTGGCCCCCTCCTCCACCTCTACCCACTAGTAGGAATAGGGGCACACGGTCCAAAACGAAAGTGACCAAAATCGAATCAAAGCCGAACAGCTTCAAGTTTCCCAACTTGCCTCTAGTCAGTTGCCTCTTCATGATGACCAGTAGTCCCTCGCACCAACTGAACATTGTTGGAGTAAAGAAGTCCATCGCATACTGGAATTGTGATTTCAAGATCTCGTGCAAAGCCTATGCCCAAATTATATGGGCCATGGTGTGTAGGATTGTTCTCAAGGGAAGATTGTCAATGGCTTCTATCTTCACCTTCCCGCTCATAGTTGTCTATGCACCTGGGAAATGCCTTCCAATTAAGACATTGGTGCTATCACCTCCACCATGGGATCTGAAGATTTGAACTCTTTCCCCTGTTCTCAAAAATCCAGTAATGAAGTAGATTTTAGCACCTTCCAACTCTAGCCCTTGGTCTCCAATGATGAAGATCTTCCGATCAACATCCCATAGACTGATGGAATAGTGTAGCAGCTCATTTTGAGCTCTGATTCCTAGGGTTCGAAATAATTTCAATAACCTACAGTCCCTCAAAGTGTTGACACATTCAACATTTTGGTCAGCCTAGTGATTTCTACCTCATGGCCCATTTCCTTTCATTCGATGACCATGTCATCGAAATATCTTACAAAAAAACCATTTACATTAATTAGGTTCCTTTTCATGGATCATAAACTCAAAAAAATTGATCAAGAGAGAACATTTCTCGTCATTTTTTCACCCTATGGCCATCACGTCTATTTTAATTTTTTCCACACTGGCAACGCAATATCCTTTTGGGCTCAGGGGTGATCCGCACAGATCTAGTGAGAAGACTTGCGCCGATCGCCCTAGATTTTAAAATTTTAAATCTTCCCTTTTAACCAGAAAAAATCCTACAAAATGGCATAAAAGTATAATGAAAAGAAAGAGAAAAGGAAGAGCTCCTACCTGTAGGTTTTAACCCCGTACAGAAATTACCTACGTACGAATTATAAAACACAGAAAATAAACAATGTGAGATCATAACATATAAAACACATATACATAGAGATTTTCCCCTGGATCCCAAAACCGAGACTACCAGCTTGATTTTTCATCATGTTCCTTTCAATGTTACAATACATATTTATACATGCCGAAGCATCCAATACCATGGACCGAAAACCATCACATCCAATACCATGGACTGAAAACCATCGCGTCTAAAAATCATGTGCGAAAATCATGCACAAAACCATAGGTGGGTCCGCCCAACCTAATATAGGGTTGAAAACCAAACCCGAACCCCATAAAGTGGGGTTACGGGTGCCCTTTAAACCCCCTGTTAACTACGTGGAAAGAATATAACACAACCTAACATTCTCCCACTTGTTGTTTTCTTTCCACGGGGGGCCACAAGAGAGCTTAGTCATTTATCTAGCCCAGAAACACCCATTGTTTCTGTACACCAAGAGAACTTCTCAAAGCTCATAGATTTTTTCAATGCATCTGTAGTATTCTTCATAGTGTCCACCTTTACCAGCAACACCTTTTTGTCTTCTATCATATCCCTCACAAAGTGATACTGAACATCAATGTGCTTTGTCTTTGAATGATATGCAGGGTTCTTTGCCAAGAAAATTGCACTTTGGCTATCATAGTCTATCCTTATAGCTTCTTGTACTAACCCCATACTTGAATACAATCTCTGCAACCAAACCGCTTCTTCCCTTCCATGAGTGGTTGCCACGTGTTCTGCCTCTGTAGTTGATAGTGCCACTACAGATTGTTTCTTACTCATCCAACTGATTGCACCTCCAAATAAGTTAAACACATACCCACTTGTAGATCTTCTATGATCCAGATCTCCAGCCTAATCTGCATCAACAAAGCCATGAATATCCAACACTCTATCCAATCCTGGTCTTCCTTGGTAGCATAGACCATAATCAATAGTGCCACGCAAATACCTGAAAACCTGCTTCACTGCTGTCCAATGCTCCTTTCCTAGTTTTGACATAAACATGCTCAATACTTCCATTGCATGTGCAATGTCTGGTTGAGTACATACCATTGCATACATTAGGCTATCGACTGCACTTGCATATGGAACATGGGACATGTCCTCTTCCTCTTCTTGTGTCTTAGGAAATTGTTCAGCAGATAACCTCACACCTATAGGAATAGGAACCTTCAACGGTTTACTATCCCACATATTAAACCTCTGCAGTATTGTCTCGACATAATTCCTTTGGTTTAACCAGAGCTTCCTCTTTGCTCGCTCTCTTTTAATTTCCATGCCCAAAATATAGTTTGCAGCACCAAGATCTTTCATGTCGAATTTGGAGGACAATTGGGTCTTC
>APFE030592104.1:0-15620 GCA_000404065.3 Pinus taeda | reverse complement strand
TCTTTGATCTAACTAATTCCCATATGAGTTACAATATTTAATAAAATAATAATGTAAACAACAGCTATAATTATTTCTTTTATATAATTTAAGGTGTGATAACTAATTCCCATTAAATTATAGATTTGACTTTTTGACTACGGTCCCTAAGTCAAAATTAGCTGTTGGTCAAGATAGTCGTTGGAGGCTCTGCTCACACTATTTAACATACAAAGCTGGATCTGTTTCTTCAACAATAAACCACACTGGTTGGTTCGAAACGCGTGGACAAATGTCTGTCTTTATGTGATTTATGCCGAAGTTCTACTTATAACTTTTATGGATCAAAGAAGCCTCAATTCATCATTTCATTATTTCAGATAGATTCTCTATTTTATTTTGACAATAAAATATGTCATCTCATTCTTTGAAAAAGGAATCATCCAGTTGAAAGACTTGGGGACATGTCTTAGAATAAGCAAGCGGGAAGCAAAGGCATTGGTTTCATTACTAAAATGGGTTGTTATCATTTTCATTTCAAGCATTGTTATCCTTCTTGTCTCAACATGAAGATATTCAAAATGAAGACATTTAAACATGTAGATACTCAATATGCAAGATGAAGATATTTCAACTTCAACACTCAACTTGAACTTCAACATTCAAAGCTATAAGAGAAGACTTCATGAAAAGTCACAAAGGGACCTGATTATGTAGTATTTACAAAGGGATTTGAATTTGCAATATTTACAGAGGGACCTGAACATGACAAGAATTTATAGAGGGACCTGAACATAAGGAAAATTTTACATCACAAAGGGATCTAAACATAAGGAAATTATACTTCACAAAGGGACCTAAAGCTCAATTTAATTTTTTTTAGAAGGGACCTGTATACAGAAGAGTCGAAGATCAGTTCATCTCAAAACAACTAAAGAATCTATTTTAAAGACACTTTTTTTCAAGAAACAACTAAGGAAAGTAATGGAAATACTATAAGTTAAAAATTTATTTTTAATGTTTTTTTTATTTTGAAAGAAATTCTTGAATTAAGAGACTAATTAAAACCTTGGTGCATAAGAGTGTAATCCCTTCATCCCATGCACATACATAAACCTTTTTCATTTCCTAAACATTTTACCCTACCATCTATTCAAATCAAAGTCTTTTTTCCAAAAGTCAAGTCTTTTCTGCAAAACAAGTCACATTAAAAAGCATGGGTTAGTGTCATAAAATGAGAACAAATATGTGTTTGAAATGTATTTGAAATAAGGAGTTATAATGCTATGAAGAACTATGGTATCAAGATGCATTTACATGATCTAGAAGTTAAAAAATTACTCTATTTTTTTTTGGTCTTGAAATGACCTTGAAATTGTCATTTCAAAAACTATTTCAAAGAGTAATTCTTACCAGAAACATATAAAGAATCATTAAAAAATGCATCATGAGAAAGAAGACATTAGACTTTGAAGAAAAAGGAGATGAAATATATCATTACAATAGGGACCTTGAAAAGATCATTGTAAGCACCATAGAGAACAATGGGAATGTAGTCTTGATGATAAATTATAAAAGGCTCATTTAATAAATGGCATACAAAATTCATACAATGGAATCAAATCCTTTACAAAGAAATACATATGAAGTGGTTAAGTTATGGCGCATATAAACCAAAATACATGCAATCATAACAAGGCACTACTTACTCATGCACCAAAGGAAATCATTAGGGAAATCGATGAGGATGTAAAAGGCGGTCATCAAAGCTAATTATGATGTAAAAAGGCCATCATCAAAATCGACCAAAAGAAATAAGACAAGTGTTAGGTTGATTCAAACATTTCACCTACAGGAAACACAACATAGTTAAACAAAATTCAAAACGCTGCATAAGCCAGTTCAAGAGTGTCATTCACCAATGCATAAACTTAGAGACGCAACGCAGGTTCATAAAAGTGTAGAAGAAAGCCCAGTGCTATGGCTGAGAAGAAGAAAGAGAAATGAAGGCTTAGAGATGGAGAAATGAAGCACAACGATATAGCTAAAAAGCTCAGGTAGGAAGCATAAAACCCATGATTGAAATCGATTTTATAGTGCAGTCAAGGATGAAATCGATTCAAGAAATGAAGTGTGAAAATTTCTAAGTTATGCAGTGTTGAGGAAATCTTGAACTTTTCCGTAAAAATCATCGAGTCTCATTAACTAGAACTCTGAAACTGATCTATAAGATAAAAATCCCCTGAATCGCTTGAAAATTCTCAGTGTTTGAGTTGGATTAGGAGTGAAGGCCAATTAGTTGTGTTTTTTAAAACAACTGTTAGCATAGATATCAAATTTGAGTTTAAAAGGAATAGTTGTTAGCGTAAAACTCCAAGTGGCATAATTGGCAGCATATTTAAGACTCCAAGTTACATAATTGGCAGTGTATTTTAAGACTCCAGGTTACATAATTGGTAGCGTAGTTTAAGACTCCAAGTTACATAATTGGCAATATAGTGTGAGACTCCAATTTACGTTGGTTGGCAGCATAGACCACAAAATAGAACTCGAAATGCATGAGTGTTGGCGCTAAACTGTGAGTGTCGTCTTAAAGCTATGAATGCATGAATTCTAGTGCTAAACTGTGACTCGCAATTTTTTTTTTTTTTTTTTCCTTTAATTTTGAATTATAATGGTTAGAGAAGAATGTGATAAGAAGAATGTATATTGCATAAAAAATAATGTAAAAATAAATTTCTAAGGTATTAAAACACAAACTCTTGTTCTTGTGAGTATACAATGGTGACAAAATTGGTATTTCAGTGCTAAATTTTGACATTTCAGTTCATAGATTTCTCCTTGTTCTTGTGAGTATACTGTAAAGAGTTTCTTTGAAAAAATCTCATAAAATATGTAGTAAGGATATTCTTTTTATTATGAATGAATTTTTCAGTGAAGTATACAATGAGTAAAGTATCAGAGGTCAGTGAATAAATTCTTGGAAATTAGAAAAATTTGTTAAAATAAATTCTTGGAAATTAGAAAAATTTGTTAAAAACTATGTTTTGGTGTCATATCAGTGAATTTGTTTACAAGTGCATTTTGAATAAAATAGTGGATACAATTTCAAAGTTGATACAAGATACAATGGATATAGGAGGCAGTGATTGTTTCAATTCAATTTATATGGATTTAGATCATTATTTCTTTGAATTGTTTGAAGTCTTCTTACAATTTTTTTCTCAAATCCTGAGAAATTCAAGAATTGTATGGTGAACAAAGTTCTCATTTTAGTTAAGAAACTAAGTCTTTAACCTAAAATTAGAAAATTCAAGAAAGGAAATAGGTAAAGCCTCTTTGTTTCTTTGTAAAACCATATGAACAACAGTGATGATCCATCTCTCATGGAAAGAAGCGGAATGTGTGACTAACAGTGGTCACAATTCTCCAAAATTAGAAATTTTTAAGAAGCCACTATTTTGCATCACTTTTTCTTAGCAAAGGAAAATGAAATTTGAAAAATTAAAACATGAATTTTCTTTAGAATGAGTCTAATTAGACGTCATGGAGACATATTTCTCAAATTCATTATTGTGTGGGATATTTTCCTAGTTCTTTCGACCCCTATTTTGTAGATTGTGTGGGTAAACAGTGGCTAAATTGAACATGAACACCCAGTCATAAAACGTACTGGCACAAGTTATTTTGTGGCAGATTCATGGCAAGAAGGAGCCCCCCCTACACAAGTGAGAGAATATTTTATGTGTTTGATTGGTGTTTTCTCTGTGACTGTGTGACATTGCAAGATTGGCACAAAAAGATGTTAAGGGTACGTGAAGAATATCACTTTTTGTTGAAAATTAGAACTTCAAAGTTACACGTTTCAAAAGCATGAAGGTACTTTGCATATAAAAAAAATAACCATTTATTATGACCATAATCATGTTGATAATTTCATATTAATTCTGTGTGATTTTGGGCATTGGAAACAATCTACACACTCTTGTTGATCGTCAAGGTGTTCATCATGTATAAATTGTGCCTATAGTTTTCATCACATGGTCATAGTTAATACTGATTGTTGGAATTCCATAGTACAAGGTCAAAAATTTCAAAGCTTACTGTTACTATCATCTCATCTGTAAAAAATGAGAATTTAAGTATGAGAAACAATAGGTGAAAACAAATATTTATAAAAGAGAAGAAAAATAGGCATAAGGAATAGATGTGCTCTTAAAGGCAGCACAACAGAAAGCATCTACATCAGCATGCAGGGAAAGGAGGTCCAGAAAGACAAAGACAAGCATGAGGACATGCTTGTGGATCAACAAGGGGGAGATGTTAGCCCTCATTTTTGATCATTTTTGACCATACATATTCCACCTTTTTACCATCCCTTACCACCATATCATGATCATATTTGTCACATTTTTGCCTCTTTTTGCACATTAAGGTAAAATAATTTTGTTTTTTAATTTTTAGAATTTTTAGTAAAAATTGGGTATTAAAAATTGTTTTTGGTAGAAACAGGATTTCTCGTAATGGCTCCATTGAAGTCGCTACACATACCTAGGCACAAACTGAAGGTAAATTAGAGAAGTATAGGAACCAAGAATAGATAAAATATTATTGGCACACTCCAAATGAGTCAAAACAAGCTCGGTCAAAGCTGGTCAAACTTGACCAGTCACTCAGGAAATCCCTTGATTTATGGGTAGTTTTGTGATTTTGTTGAATCTTCCCATATTTTGTGCAACAAAAGGGATGAAGTCGCTACACATACCTAGGCACAAACTGAAGGTAAATTAGAGAAGTATAGGAACCAAGAATAGATAAAATATTATTGGCACACTCCAAATGAGTCAAAACAAGCTCGGTCAAAGCTGGTCAAACTTGACCAGTCACTCAGGAAATCCCTTGATTTATGGGTAGTTTTGTGATTTTGTTGAATCTTCCCATATTTTGTGCAACAAAAGGGATGAGTTCGACCCTATTAGGTGGAATAGGACTCTTGTTGGTTGTTACAGTCATTTTAGCTGATTTAGTTACATTCTTAGCTATTTAAGCACAACAACTAAGAAACTATGGATATTATTATTATCATTGTGACTCCTCTATTTCTTAATATAATTTGAAGAACTTGCATTCTATTTCTTGTTGTGATTGATGTGGGATGTGATTGTTTATCCACTGTAGTTGGTAGTCTTCAAGGGTACCAAGCAAATATGGAGGGCCCCCACTCTAAGCTAGTACACTGCATTGTAATTGTTGTGCATAATTGTTAATATCTTAGATTGCTTAATATTTCCTTTACAATTTCTTGTGAACATTTTCTAAGTCAATTCATTGTATGTCATAGCCATTTATATTTTTGAAGTGATTTCCTTTCAGTAATTGGTTTAAGTAAGGAAGGAAAACCCAGGCATTTAAGTTACGTCTTGTTCCTTGTGAGATAAGAATTGAATTGGAAATTGTGTTTATGCATTTAATCTTTAATTCTTTCTTAATCTAACTGTGTTATGGTTTATGGTGGAATTGGTTTTGTTAGAATAGGAATGATGAGGAAGGACAACCAGAATGTTTAAGTTAGAGTCTCTTCCTTGTTGGTTATACTCCACATAAAATCTTTGCACATTTTCTTTTAGATTAGAATTTCAATGCTTTCTTTACAATCAGTAATTGATATTTGTGATATGCATTTCCATTATTTTCATCTAAACAACTACTTCCTACATTAGTTAAATCTATGTTCTATATTCCTTGGTGGGCTTCTAAGCTTACCAACCCATATTGATATTAAAACAAATGCTTTAATTCAACTCCATAAATTACACTGACACCTAAGTTGAACCCCCTCTAAATCGGGTATCTGTCATGCTTGGGTATTCTTTTCCATGGGATGATTGAAGGATTTTAATCTCTCTAAAAATTCAACAACTATGTTTCAAAGGTGTAGCATGTCCATGGTGGCTTATGGAATGCCTACCGCTAATGGTCCTAACCTGAACTATAAATTTTTTGGTGGCCCCTATGGGGAAACTTAGTTGGTTGAAGTTATGGTTGTTTTCAAGGAGTCTTAATTCACTTATGGAGTGATTTTGTAAGAAAAAATAAACTAAGTACACAAAGGTTCAAAAACTGGATGCCTTCTAGTACAAATATTATAGAAGCTTAGTGTGTGATGGAAGTGAACATACAAAGTGTGGTAAGATGCAAATATGTGATGATCATTTACAATATCCTTCTAATGACACTAAGTGTCGATTGTTCCTTGTATTGGAAAAGAAATATGTTATGAATCATGGTCCACTTACTCTTTTCCTATTAAACTATGTGAATTTCAACAAGGGTGATGGAAATTCAAATACTTTAAGAAAGTTTTTATGTGCAAACCTAGGTTCGTCTAAGAGATGGAAGGGAAGTAGAGATTACTTACTTTCTATAATAACAGTTACTCCTAATCCCATAAAATGAAAAAAATGATTACTTTGGTTAGTAGTAAGATCTGTGGATGATGGGCCACTTACTTCTTTACTAGTTAATCTATGTTATTTGTAGAAAAATTTAGCAAAATAGTTTGAAAAAATATGTGGAATTTGTCCACTTAATTTTTCCCTACTTAAGCTATGTGTGTATTGCAAATACAAATGAAAAAAATACTCTAATTTTTCCACTAATTGGGGTTAATAAAGAAACCAAACATACTAAATAGAAAATAAAAAATGCACAGGTGAAGGCAATTAAGTAAATGTTGCCAATCACTTGAGAAAAGAGAAAATACAAGGCTCTTTTTGACTTTCTGTTTACTGCACAAGTTTAGCCACACATAGACGCATGCACATGTCTATTAGAGAAAAAGTTGCGCAGGCAAGCAAAGATAATGAAAAGTCAATTTCATGGGCTTAGAACAGGTCCGAGAGGTGCTCCAAAAATTCCAAAGAGGTGTTGAGAACCTTGTAGAGTGGTTGTGCAGAGACAAGGTCCTGCAAACACAACTTTTAGACTAAAGAAAAGACAACAATATGGTTGCCAGTCATGTTGTAGTGTTTTTGTGGCAATGGTGTACCAAAAGACACCTCCTTAATAGTTGATTATTCCCTGCAAAGGATCACAAACAGAGTTGGTGTTGTTATTGGAAAAAATTAGATAAAAAAATATTGTAAATAGTAGAAACATTGCATACATAAAAATAAACTAAAACAGAGAGGTAAATACAAAACAAATGCTCAATGGAGCAAACAAGTCAATAAAATAATGGAAAAATCTCCCTTTATTGATTGTTGGTAATAGAGGTTGAATACAATAGATGAATCTTAAACACTTGAAGATAATTCTTTCAGCTATGGTGCTAAAAACTCCTTAGCAAGAGGGGTTATTTTCCTCAATCTCTTTGCAAGTTTTTCCTCTCTCTCAAAGAAGTATGAAGACTCTCCAATGGTGATTCCTCTTCTCTCACTAAGATGATGGATTGCTTAGAAGCAATATGGCCAACATGTTAGTGCTCTTTGTTTCTTTGGCTTCAAAAATGGAATGGTGGTTTGCTCTAATAGCAATTTGGCCAGCATAATAATGTCTCATATTTTAGTTCTCCCATGGCCTATTTGTATAAAATATTTTGAATTCTTCTTCCCTCTCTTGGTTCATGCATGATAATGACACATGAGTAGGATAAGATAATTCCATTGAATTTTATCCTCTTGAGATCTGTTGGAGATGGAATGGAGGGTTTATTGTTTGTGACCCACGGGAAAGGTATGGCGGGATCTGGTAGGGCACGGTGGGCAAGCCCATCAAGGTGGATGATTGGAGCCCCACCACATTCTAGATCCCCTGCAGCGTCAGGTACACACACACGCCCTCTTCCTCGTTTAAGGCCCTTCAGATCATCATCCACTCCCTGCAGCGACAGTCCTAGGAGGTGTAGCACTATGCTGCCCAGGAAAAGCCCATAGCGATCAACAGGGAGAGGTTGGACACCACTATTGCGAACTAAGCTTTCTTCACCTTTTAGTCCAGGAACGGGAGTTCTAAGGGCAGGGGTTGCTAAAATACTCTCTCGCGCTAATGTAACTGCTCCACTTGGAGGCCTAAGAAGATATGGCATCCCTAGACAAGGTTTTTACTCCTTAGTTCATAGAACCAAAGGTTGCCACGTAGAAGATGTCATGTAAACACTGATTCGAAATAGCCATCACTTCGAGGTTTCCAGTTCTATTCCTTGGCAAGGATTGAACTTCCTTGAGCTGGATCAGAATCTTATCCACGAATTGAGACACATCTTATCAGATCTGTTCAACCAGAAGACAGAGTTGCCCTCGATATGGTGAGATCCAGAAGTATCTCCTCGAACCAACAATACCCAATACCTTTTTGTTGACACTAAGCTCTCTATGAGGACGAATTTGGCATTCTTCCAGGTTCTACCAGATCTGGCGGGGTTGGATTTGAATATTATCTTAGCAATATGGGAACATGCCCCAGATCTGGTAAGCATTGAACTTAGGAACCAAAAGGGCCTCTTTGGCATGCAGATCGGAGGTGCTCCTATCGACTAGATCATGATGAAGCTCTGCACGGAAGCATCGAAACGCTTAGATCTGACATATCCGGGAACAAGGGCAACAGATCAAGCCCCTTCTCAGATAGATCCACACTCAAAAGTGGAGTATCTGTTGGGCATTGGATAATGCAGCACTCCCCGTGTGTTCCATGACATGGACTAACCGCCTCTCGAGGATCCGTTAACTCTGGCGATGCGTCCATTTACTAACACCTACAGGTTTTGGTGTAATGGCAATCGTGATCCCAACAAGTGGTATCAGAGCCAAAGGTCTCGAGTTCGAATCACACCCGGCTCGCGCTGGGGGGGAGATTGTTGGGCATTGGATAATGCAGCACTCCCCGTGTGTTCCGTGACATGGACTAACCTCCTCTCAAGGATCCGTTAACTCTGGCGATGCGTCCATTTACTAACACCTGCGGGTTTTGGTGTAATGGCAATCGTGATCCCAATAGTATCTAATACAAATATTCATTAAAACACTAGAAGGAAAGACTATTTGCTGGAGGATCTGGAAAGGGAGGAAGATTCAAGAGCTAAGAAACAAAATCTAGAACCACCTCGGTATACCACCATGCCAACAAAGTCTGATATGCTCAGGCCATAGTTTACATGACAACCTCACACTCTAGGAGTATGACATCACCGCAGACTTTCCCATCATAATTAACCTGCATTTGAGGGGTGGAAGTGCTGGAACTAACTCAAAAAGCACAAGATCCTTCAATGAAGCAGTCAAAGGTAAGGAAAAAGAACAAACCAAAACTTCAACACCATCCGAACTTCCAGGGCCCTACACTGTAGAACAAAAATCTGAGAATCCTGCTCTTGCCATCGTAATGCCTGAGGTAAAAGACCTATACACAAATATCTATTCCAAATCAGTTATATGTAGATTTAATGGGTTTTGACCTAAATATGATGTTTTGCACCAATGGATTTATGATTCCTGGTCCCCGGACTATGAAATATACTTATGCCCCAAAGGCTTTTTTATAGTCAGATTCATAACAATACAGGAAAGGGAACATATCCTCAACAAGGGGCCATGGTTCTGTGGCAATGCAGGGATATTTATGACGAGTATATTGGAGTAAAGCAAAGGTTGAAAAAAATCGATTGACCATCTATGGGAGTAGGTCTGTCAGGCACTAGGGGTCGAAGACAAAGACAAAATAATGGGTCCTAGGTGGATGAGGAGCCACCTCTTCACAGTCGTCGAGGCGGAGTGGATGAAAACCGGATGCCTAACATATCAGTGTTGCAACTCAAGCATATACCACAAGAATTCCTGATTAGGTAAGGCATATGATTGCGAGTTGGGAGGTCAACCTTAATCAGCAGGTTGATTAGGAGATACAGATGGAGGAATGGTGTTTGTTGGTTCCCGACCTAGGTCACACTCATGACAGGTTCATTCAGTATAAGAAAACAATCGATCTTTATTGAATGATGAAAAGCATAGTAGCTAGAGTTATTATGAATGTTATTAGTTCCATTAAATCTGATCCTAGGTTTCAGGAAATTCAGAAAGAATTCCAACTTGTTTGATTTCAAATTCAACAATAGAATGTCTATCTTGGTCATATTGAGAAGCACATTTTGTGCCTTCCTCAATCAAAATTACCAGGTTGTAGTGCTAAGAAACCAACCCCGGTGGAGTCTTCTGATGACTAGTATCCATTAGTTTCCTTTTTGTTAAATTTTGATGACGTATATTTTGATTAGTAGTACTTATGTTAGCATGTTAAGGGTGAATTGGTTTATAGACATGCAGGGACCCTATAAGGCTGAGTATGATAGACTTAAGAACCTCAAATTTTGGATGGATTATAATGTGTTCCGATGGCCAACAAAACTGGTTTACCAATGTGCAAGTTGAGGCGATGGAATGTCTTTCATGGATGTAATATGATTTTGAAAATTAAAGAACGAAAGGTCCTACTAAGCTTACAATTTTTTTTTTTAACTTCATGATGTATTCAGCTGGAAAATCTTCACTTGTGCATTCTGTTGGATGTGTTTTAATGTCTTTTGGATTGTGCAAACCTGTGTATGATTTTTTGGTGTTATCTCACACATTTTATCTGCCCACAAATATTTCAGGTAAAACCCTATAGCCCTAGTGAAATTCCTTTAGGACTCTGTCGTTGCTCCTCATATATGTAATTTATTTTCTTGGAATTGACATGCACAAAGGCATCACAATTTTTCAATAGGCTTTTGAATGAAAGGTTATGACACCTCTTACAAAATTTACAAGTGAGGGTTTGAGTTTTGACCCTCTAGGGCACAAGGTAAACTACCCCCATTTTGAAGTTCACCTCTTAATAACCCCATTATTTTGATAAGGCTTCATTGAAGAATGTTACTGAGCCCTCTGTCGTTTGCATGCAGGTAAAGCATGACATCCAACTTAAAGGAAACTGGTCATGTGAACCACCCGATTCTATGTCCTTCTAGGCATCCCCAGGTGTTGGAGTTCTATTTAAGATTTCTTTATGCAAAATATAGTTATAATTAAAATTGTAAATTTCTCTTTTTTCCTTGACTCCTAGCGTGGGAGGAACAATGATCTGATAAATTCATAGTGGAGACTCTTTCTGTAAGATGTTCTTGAGCCATTGTTAGGGTGTTTATTTATTTTACTTGTATGTTAATAGTCAGGCCTCGAGGTATACCTTGGTCATTGAAAGAATTCATTGTTTATGTTGTATCGCTCTATTTTTGTTGGAAAATTTTGAATTAAAGATTCCCTTGTATGTATATGTAACTTGTAAAAGTCGTGCACCAATTCTTGATTTAATTTTCCCAAGTTAATTCCTCTTGGTGAGGGTTTGAAATTCCCCTTTGTATGCACTTACAATTTTTAGTACATTATATATGTGTGTGTGTGTGTGTGTGTGTGTGTGTGTGTGTGTGTGTGTCTGTTTTTCTAGATTGATGAGGTCACAACAAGGTTGTTGAGGGGGATCAAACCCAGATGCTGGTTCCTTTTGTTGACCATGGTCTAAACCTTTTTGGTACCCATATACCCAAAACCTTGCTTACCCTACCCATCAATCCTATCTAGTTATTAATAAAGACCTATGAGGCATAAACCCCAACATTATTTTCTACGGAGACTAGAAGTCATGCATCAATTCTTGATTTAATTTTCCCGAGTTAATTCATCTCAGTGAGGGTTTGTAATTCCCCTTTGTTTGCACTTATCATTTGCAGTACATTTTATTGGTTATATCTATATATATATTTCTAGATTGATGAAGTCACAAGAAGGTTGTTGAGGGGGATCAGACTCAACTGCTAGTTCCCTTTGGTGAGCAGGGTCTAAACCCTTTCGGTACCCATGTACCCGAAACCTTACTTACCCTACCCATCAATTCTTTACACTTATTAATAAAGACCTCTGAGGGATAAACCCCGATATTATTTTCTACAGAGACACACTTGGAATGGTTTTAGTCTGGTTTTCTTTGCAAACTTTACTAGGTTTATAGGATTTCTTTAAGGAACTTACTACCCAGTTACCGTGTAACCCTCCTGTTTGTGATTGTTCCTCTAAAGGTGACAGTTTACCCTTCACCACATTCATCAACTCCTTTATCCTATGGATACCCTAGCTCAGGGCTCTTCCATACCCATTCCACGTGGAACGCAAGTTGGAGTGAACACTCAACTGATAAGTTTGGCTTATCCTCTTCCTTCCCTATTTCCCTATTAAGGCAAACTATCCATACATACTCTAGGGTTCTTCATATGTATACCAATATACATAAACAAATAACTCTAGTATCATACTGCCTTAGTAGTGCACATGGTGCAGGGTACCCTTAAATAATCTCATTAAATTGCCTAGCCTAGTCATTTATAGTAAATAAAAACAGTAAGCCATTACGGAAGGTAAATACAGTCAGATAATCACAATAAGCCAATTCATCCCTTCAACGATTACAATAAATAAACACAAGGATTTTCATTCATACAATTTTTTGCAAAACAACTTGAACAACTTGAAGCCCTTTCCTTTCAACAAAGTTAACTCTAGAACAACACATACATCTTCAAGCATAAAATACTTATCTGAAGAGCAACTTAACCAAGAATTCAACGGGGCTGAGACTGTCCACCCAACCTTGAGAAAGGAAATTACATCCACTTCTCCTCGCGATCTTCCACTCCATTGCACTCCATACAGTAAACAACATTAACCAATTTAGAGTCAAGTAATAGGCATCAAGACACCATAATCCAACCTATTACTTGTTGATATTTTTCTATACCATAGTTCTTCGCTGGCTCTAATCTAGCTCAGGATTCCCTCCTTGGCAGCGTCCTCCCCAAATTCACAATCTTCTCTCCTTTCTTTCAATCAAGATCCAAAAAAGAAGAACCCTTCTTCCCATTGAGATCCTCCTTTATCTCCATGGAAGAGAGGGGTAACTATTTCTAACTATTTTTGGAGGTTGGAATTTGTTTAGCGCTCTGCCCTCTTGAATTCTAAGGTTCTCATAACAAAATTATATATATATATATAGAGAGAGAGAGAGAAATTCCACTAGGCTTCCCATGACCTCCAATTACTATAGTCTTGAGTAATGCAAGTAACTTAAATTACAGGAACTCAAATATCATCGTGGGGTGTTACACTATAGTATGTGTGTGATGTAATGTAAAAAATAAAATGAAAATGGGAAAATAAAAATAATCCTATAAAATTAAATAATAAAAATGAGCCATGTTTTTAAGAATCCATGGTATTGACCCATGGTATTCATGTGGAATATAACCTATTTGAGAGGGAAATTAAAGTAGCCTAGATCCATCTTGGTTTGATGTTATATTTAGATACATCATTAGTTGTAGAAAATGATGGTGTTGAATACATGTAGCCTATAAAGGTAAAAAAAAATTATTGATATGTTCACGGCATTCTTGTGGATTTTATCTAATATTTTTGCCTACCTCCATTGCTCAAAATATAATATTATAATATTACATTTACCCAATATTTTCCCTCAACTAGTCCACATCTTATTGTAATTTTTCTTTTTATTTGAAGTTTGAAAGTAAACAAACTCAACTATAAAATAGGGGTTAGGAAAAATATGGAGTAAAATGTAATATTTAGGTTGATGTGTGAGGGGAAATATTATGTAAAATGTAATAGTATTACATTTTAATTACTATTTGCTCCCACCTATGGCCACTTTTTATTGGATGGGGGTGGTAATAAATATTGTAATATTATATGTAATATTCAAGGTGGGGTGTGACCGGAAATATTAGGTAAAATGTAATAATATTCCATTTTAATTACTATTCCCCCCACCTCTTCCCACTTTTTATTGGGTAAGGGTGACAATAAATATTATAATATTATATTTTATCAAAGATTTCCCCTCACCCAATTCACTTTTTATTAAAAAAAATTGGTAAGTAAACATTTGATCCCATTATGGTAGAGACCGTTGTAATCTTTAACATTTTCACTCTGTAAAAATAAAATAAAAAACATAAAATTAATATTTATATTTATATCTATACTTATATTTAATTATAATTAATAACTAAACCAGCCCAACTCCATCAATTCGGGATCTACTTATATCTTAAAAACGATTACATTGACTTCCTTTTGACAAGATCAACCTTCATATAAGCTTTATATAAATTTAAAAGGGATACCACTTTGTGGGCAGATTTACCAAGTGACAGGATGGATCTTTTGACTTAAAGATCAACCTTCATATAAGCTTTATATAAATTTAAAAGGGATCCCACTTTGTGGGTAGATTTGTCAAGTGACAGGATGGATCAAGATACGCCACATATTAACAAAGATTCGGATGGTACGCAGGACTTCTCTTTTGTCTTCGATGTAATTATAATTTTACAGTAACCAGAGATGTCTATAAAAAAAAAAAGTATGTATTATGTTGCAAGAATTTAGGTTCAAATTTAGAGTAGTGTACAGATTTTAGTAATCAAATTTCTGTATAATGGTGGGTTCTATCTCTATAAAGAATTTCATACATATACCAATTTAATATGTATGTATTATTATGTGCATGTGTTCTATCACCTTGCCTTCAGATCATGAAGGTGCAAGTAGACCAGTTTGTTGTCTCGTGGGCATGGGATGCTCTAATGTTGCACTCAAAGTAAAAAATGTGCAAATCAACTCAGCAATACAGGCAGAAGTGTGCCCTTTCTTTTTCAATGTACGAAAATCTTCTCTTAGAAACGCTTGTCTTGTTCTTAGTTTTTGTTGATTACCTTTCTCTTGAAAATCTTCTTTTTCAATGTACTTTTTCTTAGTTTTTGCTGATTAGCTTCTGTCCCAGTTTAAGCTTTTCACAGATGACAAGCTGGAACTAGAGAATCGACATCTCACTTTTCATATACGTTGTTCAGGTATGTTCAATCGTACTTGCCAAAACTATTATACAATTTGGAATACGGTTGTACATTGGTTCTTCGGATTAGGTTTCAATTTAGTCTCTGAAGAATTGTTGTGGTGCTGTATTTAAAATTGCAGAGGAAGAGGCTTTCATGAATGTATTGAGGTTTATGCATCAGGGAACACTTCAACTGCCTTGTACTGCTGAGGTGTTGGATGTGCTGATTCTTGCGCTCAAGATGGATGTCACAAGATGTGTTGATTATTGCCTCAGGGAGTTGCAGTCATCAATGACAACAGACTCTGCATTGCATTATTTACAGCTCCCCCCGACTATGCTTACAAATGACAGAGTGCAGTCATTAAAAGAATCTGCAGAGAAGTTTCTTGTCGAACATTTAGGTTATATTGAAAAGTAAGTTTTCTTATTACAATGCTTTTTAATTTTTTTTTTAAGAAGTATCATCAGGATTAAGTTATATGGAAAGTAAGTTGCCTTTGACTTTCTAATCTTTTTGACCTCTAGATTTTGCATTTTTTATTTTATATGATTTAAAAACTGGGACTTTTTTCTGTTTGTAATTTTATACTTACTATCATATGAAGAATTAACTATTTTATTTTTCTTATTTACATAACACAATTTGTTAATAGAATTAGGGAGAAGCTATAAATTTTTTGATATAGTTTATTTAT
>APFE030592101.1:0-10403 GCA_000404065.3 Pinus taeda | reverse complement strand
AATCTTGATTTTTGTTATTTAAATTGGTTTTTTTGACTATATATATATATATAGGGATTGAACACAACTTGTACGACACTTCTCTTGTGTAAGGGTTACCCGTCAAAGTTTTGATTTCAATAAATTCCACCCCATTTTAGAGAAATTAGACCAGAAAAGCTCCAAAAAGTTTCACTAAAAACAACTCTCAAAATAATTACTTTTAAAAGCAGTCAAATTTGTAATTCCAATGTAGCGACACACATGACTTCATGTGTATGGAGCATAAAATAGTTGTAATTCCAACGTGAACTTATTTGTATCGAGGGTAGGTATATCGAGGTGGCCTTATTTGTATAATTTCAACTTATTTGTATCGAGGGTAGGTATATCGAGGTGACCTTATTTGTATAATTTCTCGTCAAATTCTTCATTCCCACGTCACCCTATTTGTATCGATCGAGGTGGCCTTATCTACATCCACAGTATGTATACCTTTCTTTTTCTAAACAAACAAAAAATACAAACTTCTTCTTTTTCATGTATATTTATATTTAATTAAGAAGAAACACTTCTTTTATTATTAATTATAATTATATTTAATAAAATAAAAAGGCTAAAATTTCAAAAAAGAAAAATACACCTTTTTTTCATATATATATATATATATTTGAAAAATACACTCCTTTTCCTTCTATTTATATATATATATATTTTGAAAAATTCACTTCTTTTCATTGTATTTATATTTAATAAAAGGAGAAGTACAATTTCAAAGGATGTATACCTGTGAGGTGTGTTCTGTTGACACGCATTGTTTTGGAAAATGTGATTCCCGATTCTAACGGAGCAATGCGTCCACGGAGGAGTCGATAGGATAGGTCGGATTCACCTCAATGATCCTGCCCGGGAATGGAGCCAAGGATTTTAGTGTAAATCGAACCCACAGAGAAGGTATAAATACGGTAGAGCTTATGATCAGTTAGCGGAGCAGAACCCCACAGTTGCGCCGGTTGGTTTGGGATCAACAGTTTTGCACCTAATTCTCCCAATACTACTGTTACTATTGCCTTAGACAAAATGAAGTGGAACCTTTACGTGGGTTACTTGGGAGCGCTGGGAGCTTGCTTAACGATAACGATATGCTCTCACACCGCTTTGGGCGTGCGTGTGGGAAAACGCCATCCAGCGGCGGTTGAGGGGGAAGGGGCAGGTTGGCAGCCCGCTGCTGCAAGGTGGAATGGCCCTGCAGATGGCGCCGGAAGCGAAGGTAATGGCCTGAAATCTTTTTCACTGAACTGAACTGCATAAATCTTTTTAACAACATAGACAATTTATTTATTATAACGGCCAGCACCCAAAATTAGATTGTGTTGTGGATTTGGCACAGGCGGTGCATGCGGATATGGTAGCCTTGTGAAACAGTTTCCTTTTGATTCAAAAGTGGCTTCAGCAAGTCCAGATCTTTACAAAGGAGGAAAAGGCTGTGGATCATGCTATCAGGTATGCGTAGTTGTTGGTGATAGAGATAGATTTTTTTATAGAATCTTCCATTAACTCATAAAGTTCTGTTCTATTCTATTCTGTCTGCGTAACCAGGTAAAATGCACCGGCAATCCTCTGTGTTCCGAAACGGGAGTGACCGTTGTGGTCGCTGACGAATCATCTGGGCAATCACAGTTTGTTCTCAGCGGTACTGCCTTCCAAGATATGGCGTCTGATCCTCGTAGAGGTACAGATCTGCTCAATGCTGGAGTCGTGTCTGCGTTGTTTCGAAGGTATTTATCTTCGCTCTTGTCAGATGAGTCGATGATTTTAAAAAATGGTTTGCAGTCAGCTAGTCTTATCTTTTCTTCTGCAATGCAATGCAATGCTTCCTCTTATATATAGATCACCTGCATTTTGTGCTATACAACAGGGTGCCCTGTGAATATCAGAGAACCAATATTGCCTTCCACGTCAATTCGGGCTCCAGTGCTTACTGGCTGGGGCTCCTTGTTGAATACGTAAATGGAGATGGCGACCTAGGAGCGGTCGATTTAAAACAGGTGGGTGCTTTACACACTTAAATTAAATTTTCCCCATCGTATACGCTATATTGATTATTGCAATTATACTTACAAGTTTATCTAACGGCTTCCTTCGTGTTTCGCTTCTACTCTCTTCAGGCAAACTCCAATACATGGCAACCAATGCAACAAACATGGGGTGCAAATTGGGCTTTGAACAGTGGTCCACTAAGTGCTCCCTTCTCCATTCGCCTTACAACCCTCTCCACAGGCAAAACGCTCATTATAGATAACGCTATTCCAGAGAATTGGCAGCCAAATGCTACGTACAATACCAATGCCAACTTTCATTGAAAGCAAGGCATGAAATATATTTAGATGCACAAATTCCAACGATTCATAGGATATCTACAATAATAATGCGACCCTTTCCTGCTCTGAGTGCTGCACTGTTTCAAACATTCTCACTCACTCATTCATTCATTCATGATGGGCGGATAAAAATCTAAAGCACAGCGCAGATAGTATCTACTACTTGTCATGATTGCTGCACTTCAGTTATGTGAACTGAGCTGAGCTGAGCTGCCGATTAGCCCGGTGGCATGTGTATTCCTCCTTGGAATAAAGTTTAATCACTGAGCAGGAATAAAATGAAAGGTTCATGATATGATATGTGATTCCAAATTATAATAAATAATCTCGTTTTGGGCAATTTCGAATTCATTCATTGCGAGTTTCTCAAACCATTGTGTGCATTTTATTTTATTGTGCATCTAACAATTGTGTAAACATGTTTTGGGCCCTCCAAACATTTATTGTCGATAAGATCGAGCACCCTTTAAATTAAATCATTTTGTGCCATTTGAATGACTCAACGAATGTTGGAATATCACATTTCAAACCTCTCAACAAGTAAAATTTCACCACATGGATATATTACTTAATCCCCAACTCATATTTATTGCTCCCAATTCAAGCTCCAGTAGGAACAGTTCACGTTCATGTCCAATTTTGGATATCATTTGCTCGTGCTTTAAACTGTTTAACTTAGAGATCCATGCATTTTTTATTGAGGATGTTCTGAAACAGGTTTAAACACCAACCAAACAAAAATGCCTTCCTCGCTTATGTATTTGTTAATATGAATTAACTGTGTGCCCTCCCGATCGCCCCGAGTTGAATTATGTTAATATATAAACTTGGACCAATCTTACTTCTTCACGATGGAGATTCCAGGCCCTCTAAACGTACGTTAATGTGCCTTACGCTGCTGTCTCATTTACTCACTGGCTTGCGCAATTTCAGATCTCACGCGTGGCCATTACAACTCTGTACGAGTTTACACAATTTCTGTTACGTCTTACCGTGAGCGGCAACTAACCAAGAAATTTCTGCCACTCTGAAATAAAATATACCTCTGGCACTCATAAAATTCTTCCACCATTATGAATTATAAAAAAATAGTTAATAATCAACGATTATGAATTGTAAAATAATAGTGAGTAAATATTATGAATTACAAAACCTGAATTAATTGTTAATAATGATTATGAATTATAAAACCAGAACTATAATATATGCAGCCTGAACCCAAAACACATAATTTTTGCATAATTCGTGGAATGTATGTGATATAGTTAACGTGTATTATGGATCATAATATATTCAACGCCTAACCCAAAACAAAATAATAATAATAATACTTTTTACCAATAGGATTTATCAAATGAAATTATAAAACCAGAATTATAATATAAATGTATTTTAAGTATATTATGAATCATAATACACTTTACATGAAATGCAAAAAACAATTCTCTCTTGCTATGTTTATTGTGAATCATAATAATATTGTTCATAATGATTACTAATAATGAAATATTTTTTGTACTTTTAAAAACCTATTGTCAATATTTATTACCTATCATAATATAGTTTATAAAAATTACAAGTTAGACTTCTTGAATAGATATAACATAAAAATATTTTTGTTGCTCTAAAATTTGGGGTATTTTAATGATTTTTTTTTCTAGAGTGTTTTAAAAGACAAATAGATTTAGATGTATTATTGAATAAAAGATATAATAGTTTGTTTGTGCATATTTAGTAACTCTCTATTTATTTATTTTTATGTGTGTTGGTTATTATTTATCATGGTATTATATGGAGATTTCGTTCCTTTGTTGGTACAATGATTGGAATATTACATTGAAATTTGGCCATGTTGTTTGTTTACAAATAGATATATCATTCAATATAAAATATAGAAGCTTTCGTATGCATATCTACCAACTCTGTAACAACTGTGTCTCTTCTCATTATTTATCATGGAAAATCAGATATGGAAAATCACATTGAGACTCTCGTGACTTCCAAATGCTAGTGCCAAGGAGATTGAGTACATGCGCGAATAGATCCTCACATATGTGAGAAAAATATGGTAGGTCAAAAATGTTAACAAATTAATTTTTAGTAAGATATATGACATATGTATAGTTTTTAAATTAAATAAGCATATCTCCCTTAATATTGAAATTCTAAAATTCTTATTATTTCATGTTTACTAAGTCTCCTCGCATTCTATTGTTTGTATGGATGACATCAATAAAAGTGTTAACATATCTGCTTATAATGAATTTGTAAACCTAGGTATCTTCACTATTAAAATTTGCTCAAAAATATTTTGCAGAATAATGAAGAGTTTAATCTTAATTACAAAACTCAAAAAAATAAACCAGATATTTTAACCATCAAACCACATTGAAAATCCATATGAACACATAGAAAGAAATAGGGTTATGACTAGTTAAATCATGATCTTTCAAAGAAAAGAGAAAAACAATTAAGTGAATCTTAAAAAAGTGTGAATAATTCCACACAATTGTTTTAGATTGAAGCCTCAAAGTGTTGAAATACATTTTTTCATTTAACTTTGTTCCTATAAAATGTGGCTACTAGAAACTCAAAAAACACCCAATGAAACTCATAATGCACAGTGGAAGTCTAACAATTAAGTTTTAGCTTCAAAATTGTCATTAAGTATAAGCTAACATGTTTATAATCAGAAAGAAAGAAAGAAAGAAATTGAATATTGCTTGATTATAAAAGTTTGCATCTATATACCTAGCAGCTATGCTAACTTTTTGTGTTCTTATTATTTAAACTCCACTTGTGAATTCCAATTGCTAGCGTCAAGGAGATTGGCGCTCATGCCTCGAGAGAGTGCACGGAAATTGAGTACATGTGAGAAAAATATGGTAGGTCAAAGGTGTTAACAAATTATTTTTTTAGTGAAATATATGATATATGTTTAGTTTTATATTAAATAAGTGCATCTCACTTAATATTGAAATCATAAACTTCTTATCATTTTCTCCTCTTTTATAAGTCTCATTGCATTCTATTATTTGTATGGATGCCATCTCTATATATCAATGCTAACATGAAGAAAAGAAAAAAATTATTTACCATGAAAAATGTAAGTCAAATTCTTGTTAATTTATTTTATGGTGAAACAATATTATTTACCTTTCGAAGAGGTAAGGCCCTTTCAATCTAGTCTACCTATCTTCTTAGGGAAGATAAAGACACCAAATTTATCGTGAATGTGGTTGGAGATAAAAGTTCTAATTTCGTTTCAAATCTTGCAATGTCTAGAGCCAAAGACATGGAAAGTACAATTTGAGAATTATTGGAAGTACTGAATTGGCCAATTGAGTAGCAAGGGAAATTAAAAGCATTTAAACATGACCTCCATTGAAATGTCTTGATCGAGCCCCCATTTTTCTTGTGTGACTCCCGCACATTCAAAGATTAGAGTGGTGGAAAAGAGAGCTTGACCGATATATAGCTCGAATGTGCTCCCTTATTGAAAACCCCACCAAAAGAAGATGGACACCTGATTGGACGCCCAATTAACCATAGGTTACAAAGGAGCTCGATTGGAATTTTTTTATAGCTCAATCAAGCAATATTATTTAAGCTCTCAAATTCTCAATCCAAGGCTAAGATATTGCTTGATCGAGCACTTAAAAAATGATCAATGGAGATTATTTTTTGTGCTTTTCCCCTTGCGTGCTTGCCGAAAAGTGCAACCAACCTCCATGGATTCACCTGATTGAAAACCGAGGTATCTCTACTATGACAACTTGCTCAAAAACATTTTGCAAAATAATGAAGAGTCTAATATTAATTATAAAATGAGAAACATAAACTAATTAAATTAAAATATTTAAACTACGAAACCACACCCAAAAGCTACATGAATAAATAGCAAGAACTAGGTTACGACTAGTGAAACCATGAAGCCAATAAAACAAATTTTCAAATCCATGAGATAAAACACTAAGTGAATCTTAAAAACGTTAATAAATCAACACAAACTTTGTTATCTTGAAGTTCCGAAGTGTTGAAAGATATTTTACTTTAACTTCGTTCCTGACCAAAATTGGTGTGCACATTAAGTTTATGGGTGGCGCTTGTCATATGGATATCGTCTTAATATTAACATCAAAATCCTCAAACTTGTGTCTAATCACTATACAACCTCTCATCATGTATCCTACCATATACCAAAGCATTTGGTGAGTTTGATTCCATATGTATAGGGAGGTAAAGCCATTTCTCTACTTGAAACTCAAAACAATACTCAATGGAACTCATAATTCACAATGCAAGTATAAAAATTAAGTTTGATGTTCAAAGTTATAATTATATATAATGATGCAGGAGCATCTAGCTAAGGGTACCATGACTGGGTGTTTGGTCTCAGCTAAGGAGGACAGGTTCATTTACATTTGTTGATCAAAACAGTGTCTAGGAACTAGCTTTTATTTCATTATTAGTTAAGGGATATTAGGAATAGTACAGTTAGGTTAGGGTCATTACGGTCACATTGATCTGTCTTTTTATTAATCTATCTTATAGCTGTCTTTTCATTTAAAAAAAATAATAAATATTGTAAACCCTACGGCACAAGAAACCCAAAATAGTTATCAATTGTGTAACTATAAAAGTAACTAAAGGATAACTGGGAACAGTTCAAGTAACTTTGTGAATACAATACAAAAACCAATGTAATACATTTTTAAGGGGTTCAATGCACGAGAACAAAAATACAAAAAGGAGAAAATAATTTTCAAACATCCGAATATCTGAATCCATCTATAAACAGTTTGTCTATGACATTTATTTCCTTTCCTCTAATGACTGTGTGTGTAAACTAAATAGCACTGTGCGTTCCCATCTATTATTTTCTTTTTATTAAACAGAGAAATAGCTACTAAGTTCAACAAAGAAGCCATATGAGCGTTCCCAACACAGAATTCCGGTAATAATAATAACAGTTCCAAAATAGATGAAAGCAAACGACAGTTACGAACCAATTCTCAACAGAGGGAGAATACAACTGCTGAAGAATGAAATCCAAAACAGAGGTAACCCATTTACACATAATTTCTTGTTAGTTCCTCTTTTATAACCATAATACTAGCATACATCAATAATAGTTCTGAGTGCTTGACTAAAACAGAGTAAGACAATACAAAACAGCCAATCCCCGAAAGCCAAGGTTGGACCCTTGTCGGCCACAACAGAAAAAGCGAATAAACTACAAATTTCTAGAGCTTGAACAATAGTTGAGATTACATACAGACAGAGCCAAGGTCGCTTGACAAAGAAGACAACGAAACAAAGAAATACTGGACTTTTCCAATGTCTAGACAGAGGAATAATACTACAAGTTAATTAACAGTAACATAGAATGACCCTACTGGAGCCATTGCTTGTAACTATTTCAAAGAGCAAGCTTGGGGAAAACCCTAACCTGCCACAGAGAGCTAACAGGGCATGTAAGTTAAGCGAATGCCGAGAGCAACCTCGAAATAAAATGCGACAAGCAAAATCAGAAGAAATGGCTTACCTTAAGAGTATTAGCATTGGAGGAACAAAACCCTAACTGAGTCACAGTCAACAGTGAAAATCCTGCAGACAAAGGGGTGACTGCCGTTAGTGTTGAAGAAAAATGAAGAAGACAAACTATTGCATGGAGGGGTGAAATTACCTTGCCAGGAGCAAGCGAAGCTGAGGAAGCCACTGTGAAAATAGTCATACATCAACTAAAGAATCAAAACAGGAAGCTTAAACAGAAAAGTTGTAACATAACAAGACAAGGGAATAGAGGAAAGCATAATAACGAAAAAGAAGGTTAAAGATCCAACAGAGGAATGGCATAAACCCTCTCGCAGATGAAGCCTTCAATACAGTGCCTAGGCAGCCAGGTGATGAAACTGCAAGTGTGGGAGGAGATACCTCGCCACGAGGAGGAGGAGTTCATAGCTGGGCGCATACAAAGCATTGCTGCCAAGCTCTATATAGTCGCGAACAGGCCGAGCACAAACCCTCATCGCAGCAGCCAGCAAAGAAAGAAATGACCAAATAAAATGAAACGAGGGTTTTGGTAACACCAAATAATGGGAAGGCAAAAATCGAGGCAGGTATAGCCAACAGACCAACATTAACTCCCAAACCAATGTGACAAACAAATATCCTAGTATTGACCCAGATCACAAAGTAATCATTGGTTAATCAACATTAATCCATAGTTACGGGCTCGTTCCATCATATAACTTAACATGTTTATAATGAAAATAAGAGAGTAAGAAATTGCATGTACTCGTGCGTACTTAAGAAGATAAGAAATCATGATCATCCCTTCATGAGCACTTCCACCACGACACAATAAACCTCTCCTCCTAGAAAGAGGAAAAAGGAGAATTCTTCTCTGAACTCTAATAGCAGCTAAATCATAGAGAAAAATGTCAAATTCATTATAAAAAAAGTCTCAAATTGTTGTGAACAAGCTAATGGTTATTTGGTTATGCTTTTCAAATGTCACGTTACAATGTTTGTGTCCTTTGGTTGTGTTTTATCTTTTAGTTAGAAGAATGTGTGGTATTAACTCTACATCAACATAAGTATGTGGTATAAGATATATGAGTACATCCCTTAGTGGTTACAACACTCATCCTTGACTTTGCAAGGAACACTTTGAAATTGTACCTCTCATTTGATTTTATTTGAAACATAAAAGATAGTATATGTACGTGTATTATGATAATGTTCAGTTCTAAATATGTGCATGATGATATGTTCACCATGCCAGTATGCGAAGAGAATCACATTCATTTCTAGATGTTTCGATTTTAATATATCAGGCTGAAACTTTAAAAGAATTTCATGATATTGGGTGTAATAAACATAAACAAACAAAGAGAATATGGTGGGAAAGAGTATAATGATGTTAGGTGCAACAAGAATAGAAGAGAGAGAGAGAGAATCATGGAATATTTATCATCGAACAATTATAATGGCTTTGGATAATGAAATATTTATTTTGTTTTACTTGCAAACAACCTATATGCATAATCATGATAAATAAATTTAAACATGACAATGTCACTAGGTTTTTGGAAAGAAACATAAAATCTCTAATGCCCTTCCTCTAGGAATCAAATTCCAATACCTTCATCCAAGTTATGTTTCAATGTGTTCTTATTAACCACAAATGATTATGATTCATAAAATTTCCCTCTATCCATGTTAGAAGGATAGGCATCAAGGCATATATTAGTATTTGTGGAAACCTTCCATTTCTATTGCAAGTTGTTGTTATCTAACACCCCACCGTCTTCAATAATTCTATTATCTTGTTGTGTGTGTGTGTGTGGGAGAGAGAGAGAGAGAGAGAGACCGTGTGTGTGTGTTGTATTCTTTAGAAAATGTTAATTACTTATATTGATGTTGAAGCTCAAATGACAAGGATTCAAAAATATTGGGAGCCTACTCATTGTTGTGTTCAATCCATGTTTGAAACATATGCATGAGCATAGAAATTTAAGGATCCATACTTAGGTTACAATGTAAAGGTATTGGGGTATATTACTAATTCCTAAATGCCAACTACAAAATGTTTGGCTATAATTTTGTGAAAATATTAAGATTTGAAATGTTTAGTTTATTCACACACACACACACACACAGAAATGAATATAATTTGGGTGAATTGTATTTACAAAAATGGGAATTGGTGAATTCTTTTTGTGGAAAACTAAAAGGAAAATTAGTGGTAGGGTATAATTTACACACTAAATTTTCTCTATCCATGAGAAGTGGGGTTTCCTTTAATATCATTAGGTATATCACGAAAATGGGTATATTGATAAAATTTCCTATGCTAACCTAGTTATCATAATTTATTTTTCCATATTTTAATTAATACTATGAAGGATTAGGCAAAATAGAAACCAATCCTATCCTAGAACCAACCAACTGATTGTTCTGGAACTAAGTTACATACCCTTTTCATGCTTAACAAAAGTGAATGATAGCATGGATGAGTGAGTATTCTCCTATCAC
>APFE030592094.1:5758-18174 GCA_000404065.3 Pinus taeda | reverse complement strand
ATGACTTTACTCCTTATGGTGTGACTTTTGAAGATGCATTACAAAACCTTGAGAAAGTACTTAAACGATGTGTAGAAGTCCATCTTACCTTAAGTACTAAAAAATGTCATATGATGATGAATCAAGGAATTGTATTGGGACTCTTCATCTCATTCCTAGGAATTCAAGTTGATCCAGCCAAAGTGCAGGTAATTCAGACTCTTCCTATCCCTAAAACACAAACTGATGTGAGAAGTTTTTTAGGACATGCTGGATATTATAGAAGATTTATCAAGGATTTTTCTATAATAGCTTCTCCTTTGTTTGTGTTACTTATGAAAAATGATGAATTCAAGTGGACTGAGGATTTCCAAAAAGAATTTAATGAACTTAAGCATCAGTTGTCTACAGCTCCTATTTTAAGAGGACCTGATTGGGCACTTCCCTTCCATATATCCTCTGATGCTTCAGATATTTT
The DNA here is from genome assembly GCA_000404065.3 of Pinus taeda. Classification (NCBI taxonomy): domain Eukaryota; kingdom Viridiplantae; phylum Streptophyta; class Pinopsida; order Pinales; family Pinaceae; genus Pinus; species Pinus taeda. Next base: position 17,717 of record APFE030592094.1, on the reverse strand, counting down.
AATTGGAGTTGTCTTGGGTCAAGAAGAAAACAATCTTCCTTATGCTACCTATTTCATTAGTAGAAATATGACCCCTGCTGAACTTAATTACACAGTTACCGAAAAGGAATTTTTAGTAGTCATTTATGCTATTAATAAGTTTTAGCATTATATTACTAGTTACCCTACTTTTTTTCATACTGATCACTCGGCCAATAAGTATTTAATGAATAAATCATCACAAATGCTCGAGTTACTAGATGGTTATTATTACTACAAGAATTTGATATTACAATTGTAGATCGACCAGGTAAAGAAAATGTAGTTGTTGATTTCCTTTCTCGGATAAAAACTGATGAGAATACTCCAGTAGATGATTCCTTTCCTGATGAATATTTATTTGCAGTATCTGCTCACTCACCTTGGTATGCAGACATTGCCAATTATTTGGTTGTAGGGAAGTTTCCATCACACCTGTCACACACAGAGAAAAGAAATATCATTCAACAAAGTGCTCGGTACAGCTGGATAAGTGGGTGTCTTTTTCACACAGGACTTGATCAGGAAATTCGGAGATGCATTAGAGAAGATGAGGTTTATGATATATTGAAGGCTTGTCATGATGGCCCTTGTGGAGAGAATTTTGATGATAAAAGAATAGCACATAAGGTTCTTAGAATGGGTTATTATTGGCCCTCACTTTTCAAGGATGCAAAGAAGTATGTCAGGGCCTGTGATAGCTGTCAGAGAATGGGCCAGCCTAATCATAGAGATGAAATGCCATTGAACCCCCAGGTAATACTTGAACCCTTTGAAATATGGGCTCTAGATTTCATAGGACCCATCAACCCTCCATCCAATCAAAGAGTTTATATACTAGTTTGCACAGATTATATGACTAAATAGGTGGAAGCTAAGGCACTCCTTAGAGCTAATGAAGAATTTGTTTTAACCTTTCTATTTGAAGAAATCTTTGTTAGGTTTGGATTGCCTAGAGAACTAGTCACAAATGGAGGACATCCTTTCAACTCTCATGGCTTTAAAGATACACTTCAAAAATATCATATTAATCATAAAATGACTACGCCTTATCACCCCCAGGCCAATGGGCAGGTGGAAAGTATGAATAAAGTCATAGAAGCCATTTTAACAAAAACAGTAAAGGAGAATAGAAGGGATTGGTTTCAAAGGTTGCCGGAGGCATTATGGGCTTATAGAACTACTTGGAGGAATACTACGGGTTTTTCACCTTATGAATTAGTTTATGGTAAAAGCATTGTTTTTCCTGTGGAATTTGAAATCAAAACCTTAAGGACTGCTTTAGCTGTTAACCTTGACTTAACTGATGCACAAACAGCTAGGTTGCAGTAGCTTCAGGAATTGGATGAAAAGAGGTTGGATGCCATCCATCAAACGACTATGATACAATAACAAAGAACCAGGTGGCATGATAAAACCATTAAGCATAAACAGTTCCAAAAAGTTAATTGGGCTCTACTGTATGACTCCCGTTTTGAAAAATTTCAAGGTAAATTAAGAACAAGGTGGCTAGGACCTTATGAAGTAGATACTATTTTCCCAAATGGAACAGTTAGACTCCTAACAATTGATGATTCTAGAACACCATTGTTAGTGAATGGTTATCGGCTCTGTTTGTATCAACAAACTATTTCGAAAGAGGATTTCAAAGCCACTTGCATGACAGATATACATTATGTCTTTTTTGGGGGAGTCTATTATCCCTCATTGCATTTAGTTTTTCTATTTATATATCTATTTTTTAGATTAGATTTCTTAATTAATAATCTCTGTCAAGGGTTGCCATGTCACAATTAACTATTTTGAAGATCTTAGCTTCGGAGGATGGCTAAGAAGAACAATTTCAATACAGGAAGGATCAAGCTTCGGCTTGGGAAACATTGCCATTTCACTTCAAATCATAATTCATTTCCTCTCACTTCCCTTCAGCAACATTTTCCCACCATTTCCCGTTGCTGAAACACCATTTCCCGTTGCTGAAACACCATTTCCCATTGCTGAAACACCATTTCCCGGTGCTAAAACACCAATCTTTTCCATTTTTCCTAAGAAGCACCAATTTTCCCATTTTTCCTGAGAATGAACCATTACTTTCTATGGATACATATCACTCTTCATTAAAGGAATCAGCGATTCATCCTGATAATTATGTTCCTTCACTATTACTTCTCGTAAATAAAGACAACCTTGTGTATAAAAACCCTCATACTTTATAAAGCCTTTTTTATGACTATCATCGATCTATTAATGACGAGATTATATTTTTCGTGCAACAACCAAAGGTAAAATGTAAAGGTATGCATGTTTAGGTGTAAATATTAAATTGTAGTTAATGAGAAGATATTGATATGGTTGCCGAAATCACCGTACCTTCAAGCATATCATTCTAGCCGCAGTTGGGGGGGGAATACCGAAATATTGCAATCATTACATGATACGCTGATTACCGTCATTTCTTACTTCTTGCGGCAGTGCCTCATCACCCCGTCTGTGTCTTATCGTGTCATAACTTCATTTGCAACATCCTACTCTGTTTCGACTGTGGCAACTCGGCTCTGCACTCTGCATTTTGCTAAACCAATAACTATGGTAGGAAATGCTGTTAGACATGAACCTGGCTCAACGACATTATTGGAATTTTACCAGGAGGCATACCAAATCTTTCTACAAGCAGGAGGGGTGGACTATTTCCGAAGGCTCCTGGATTTTGATTCTCAGCAAGTTCTGGAATTCACATGCAATTTGAGGGAAGGATACTCTACTATCCAAGGAGTACAAATTCCAGTAACAGAGGAGGATATAGTGCAGGTTTCAGGGTTACCAACTAATGGTACTCGTTGGTTCAGCTGGAAACACCTCATTCTCAACGCACAGCAATATTTTCTGCTACCAGGGGAGCGCGTCGAACTTAAAGGCAGGGGTGTGGCACTTCGTTTACTACCACCGCCATGGCCGAAGGTTACAGAGTTCGTTAAGCACTACTTCACCTACGAGGGACGTTATCAGGTAGTCTACCAGCACGACTTTGTTTTATTGAATCATTTAAGACATGGTCGTTTAATAAATATGCAATACTATCTGCTTGGCTGTCTAAAAAGTATGGCACACTATTCTGTGAATGCAAGGCACCCACTCCTCTCCCTCACGCACCATCATTTGGTTCAGCTCTTAATTCATAGAGGCTTTGCCCTGCACAATCCCCCTCCCCTTAACAACTCTCCCCAACAAGCTGCTAAAATCCTTCAACTAGCAGAAGAAAACCCCCAGCAAGCTGCGGAAAATCAACAACCAGCAGCTAAAACACCCCAATTGAGCACTGAAAATCTGCAACAGACCCCACCCCTTAATGAAGCTGAACCATCCACTCCCATCATCCATATTCCCACCGATAATTCAGATGAAAATACCCCCATTATTATGCTTAAAAGGAAAAGACAAGAGAAAGCTGCAACCCCACTAAAGAGAAGAACGAGGGCCTCAATTAAGGAAGCCGCTATTTTTGATAATCCCCCTACCTTGAGGAAAAGTGCTCGTAAGAGAAAAACCACTATTTTTCCTGCTTCCTTACCTCGGTGACGAACAAGTACGTCTGCAGCAACTGAGGCCATTACCCCAAATTCCCCACCTATCATCCTAAAATCCCGTACTCCGCCTAGCCCTGAACCCTCACCTTCCTCACCCTCGGGTGTCGAAATGCAAAGCATTCACGATTTTGTGACATCATTTTTTTCAAAAGATGCAGCTGCTCCACAAGAACCAGCCGCCGATTCATCTAAAGTAGACACCCAAGACGATGTATGGCATGTGGCTGCTCCACAAGAACCAGCCACTGACTTAACAGGTGTTACACAAGAACCACCTGTTGGGAAACAAAATGAAGACGACCTAGATGTGGCTGTTACACAAAAACCAGCTACTGACTTAACAGGTGATACACAAGAACCACCTGTTGAGGATGCAAATGATGAAGCTGCCACCGAAAAACAATCCTCCCATCCACTGGAACCTGCAATTGCTACAGAAGGCCCGGTTACTTTAACCTCCCTTCAAGAAGACAACGAGTTTTTAAAATCTGAAATTGAGGCTTATAAGCAAGAATTAACAAGGGCAAGGGAAGCTTATGAAAAGGAACTCAATCTGTACATATTAGCTCAGGTAGCATCTGCAGCTAAAAAGAGTGCAGAAAAAGATCGACACAATGAATACATGTGCAGTGAATGTGGTGATCTCTATTCTCGAGCCGGTTATAAGATAATCAAAGTTCCGTTGTCTGGAGCCAGTCCGGTATCTTCTCCTGTTATAGTTAAAAAGGAGTACCCTGCTGTTACACAAGAACCAACAGGGTCTTCAAAGACCTTGGAGGAAGAAATAAAACCACCCCGGCCTACCTTAGTTGTTACAGAGTAGAAACCAGTACCAAAGTCTTTTAAGACTGCGCGTATCCAGACTGAACCTCGATGTGTAAGCAATGCTCACACCCAGAGTAAACCTCGATGTGTAAGAAATGCTCACACCTAGACTGAACCTCGATGTGTAAGCAATGCTCACACCAGACCTCCAGTTTTCAAGAACTGAGGGACACATGGAAGACAGAGTATGATCTCTCACAAGGAAAGGCATTTCAGCAACAAAAGTCATTATGGCTCAACCATGCATACAGAAATTGGGAAGTTCTTGAACAATCTCGTGCACAACACAATGAAAACAGGAAGCTAAAACCCAAACTGTCCCTTATCTTTGACTTGGTCCAAAGGTTACTTGCCACTAGGAAACCATATTTTAACTATTCTGTGTTTTTGAGAGAACGCTTAGCGTTCCTCCAAGTGAAAGCAATCAAAGATGGACGACCCCACCAGGTGTCTACACCTCAGCAGTTTATTGAGACATTTGCAGAAGCATCGAATAGTAAGCAGAACTTGTTGTGTGAACTCTATCTTCATAATGAGGCTATGCCTGAAGATAGGAAGCTTAATTTAGTTCCTCTCGTTGGTGATATTCAAATTCGAGCCTTCGTTTCTTTCTTGGCTAATCAAATTACTTGGCAAAATGCTTTTATGTCAGCAACACACAATGAGGAGAACTGTCTTCTCTGGATCCGAGCTGAGCCACAAAATGCCGCTGTTTTTATCGCCGAACATCAACGAATTCTACGAGAGCCAGGGATGACTGACCATATCAGGAAACTACAGGCAGCAGTCTTGGAGGACTGCCAACATTATGTAAGAACTAAGGGAACTTTGGCCATAAAAGAAAATAATCTATTTTGGGAACACTGTCCTAAGGAGAGAAGGGAGTACCACCCCTTTAACCCTCTCAATCTTCAAGCAGCAATCTCACGAATACCTAATTATGCTAAATGTATTCGACAGTGTGTTGAGAAATGGATTGGTTATCACTTTCACTTCCCTCTTCTATGGCTACTAGGACAGCAATACAGGGCTCAGTTCAAATTGACAAAAAAGGAGGAGCTTGCAGAATGGCAAAAAGTTCAGAGTGTCCAAGGGTTCAGAGACATGGTTGACAATACTTTCTATACTTATTGCATAAGCAATTTGCACTGTTCATCCCAGTATTCTGACTCAGATTCAGAGTAGAAGTTGCATGAGGACATGTAATTCTTTCAGTTGGGGGGGATGTTAGGACCCCATATTGTCTCTCTTTGACCTTATATTTTGTCATAATATTACCCTTTTCAACCCATATTTGAAAGTCCTTGCTAGTGTTTTGACTCAATCATTCTAAAGGTATACAGTGACTCTTCTCATTGCTATATGTTTAATTATTTAACACATAATCATGCTATCTTTATAATTGATCTTTGAAGTTGACTGAGTTGCTGAACAATTAAAGAATGATGTGTAGACCGCATTGTTGAAACTACCTAAAGCTGGCAGGACTATCTTTTGCATTTGCTAAAACAGCAAGAACAACACACGAATCCTGAAGCTGAAACAACGAGAAAAACATGCAAATCTCAAGGAGACAGTTGAGATTTACGTACCAAATTTGACAACAACAAAGGAACCTGGTCGATCACTGAGGAAGCTATTACATCGGTTGTAACGTTCATAATCTAAATTACTGTAACAACATTCTGTTGACGGGAAACTGATTTCCCTATTTTTGTATAAAGGGTTGAACTAGAATCTATAATGTAAATCTTTTGTAATAGATGTCTCCTCTATAAAAAGGAGACATCTACATTAGAAGGGGGGATGAATAAGCTGTAACACAAGGATTGTAGTTGAAGGAACGAGACTGAATCTTTTCTGTAATATGGTATATTGATGAATGAATAGAGTTTTGTTCTGAGTATCTCATCCTAGTTTTCGTGTCCTGGGGAATCTTGTGAGAAGGACAGGGCCCACCTTCATCACAAGATTCACCCATTCTCTTCTGTTGTGTGTTAAGTGTGATTTCTGTTTATACCTTGTTAACAAGTACTGTTTCTGGATGTTATTTTACTTTTGCTGAAACTCAGTTTCTCTTTTAATCGATTGATGCTATTTCATGAGTGCCTCACCGATGATTAGGTTTACGGAGTGAATTGGTGAACTAGATAACAAAGGCAGGCGCTGAAGGTTCCTACTCTGGGGATAGGGTCCTGATCCTTTGTTACAGAACAACCATTGTTTTCTTTTGCAGATTTATTCTTTCTGATTAAATATTTGCAATAGAGTATAGTTGCTGTAACACAGAGTAAATATTTAACAGGGTGTGATTTATTTATACTACAACTTTTAGTGCTATTAAAATTGAGTACATACAATATGTAGTTGCCTTTGAAATAATTGGACTTTCCCGGGTTGACAATTTATGTGGCACTCGACTGTTTAATTAGTAAGAAATTAAAGTGACCAACACAACCTTTCAGAGGGAAATGAATTATGCCTTCCATGACATCAAAAACATCATTCAACCATATCTCGATGATGTTTCGGCTCATTCGCGAGAGCGGATCGATCTTCCACAGCATTTGAGAGCAATATTTCTATGTTGCCGACACTACAAGATACGACTCAATCCACAAAAGTGTGTGTTTTGTGTTGGTTCTGGTCATTTACTTGGCTTTGTAGTTTCAAAAGATGGGATTCGCCTCGACCCATGTAAGGTTCAGGCAATCATCGATTTGTCTCCACCTTCAAATTTGCTTCAGATTCAAAAACTCCAAGGGAAAGCAAGGAGGTTCATTTCAAATTACGCTGAACTTGCTAAAGGTTATACACGTCTGTTGAAAAAAGAAGTACCCTTCAATTGGGATCAGGTTGCACAAGCTTCCTTTGATGCTTTAAAGGAATCCCTAATAAAAGCATCATTAATGTATGCTCTTGATTATCAAAAAGACTTTAACCTGCATGTGGCTGCGACAAATATAACCATAGCAATGGTTTTAGTTCAAGAAGATGATGGAATTGAACATCCTGTCTATTATTTAAGTCGAAACTTAAATGATATAGAAAGAAAGTACTCCTATGTTGAAAAGCTAGCTCTCACAGTTGTTCAAACGGTATAGAGATTTCAACACTATGTCCTCTTTCGAAAAACTACCATTTTGTCAGATTGCAACCCCATGACTTATATCTTGTCGCGACAGTTACTGGGGGACAAATATTCCAAATGGATAGCAATTTTGCAAGAGTTTGATCTGGAATTCATAAAATCCAAATCAAAGAAAAGCCCTGGTTTTCGTGGAGTTACTCTGTGACTTCCCATCGTTGTCCAATGATTCAACATTCAAAGAAACAATCATGGATGAATCTTTGTTTCTGATATCTTCAAGCGATCCCTGGTATGGAGCTATAATCATCTATCTCTAGACCCAAACATATAGGTCTAATACCTCCCGCTCAGAACAACGACGTACTCGATACCAAGCAAAAGACTACACGATCATCGGTGATACGCTTTACTGTCGTGGTATCGATACAGTTCTACGGAGGTGCCTCACACATGAGGAGGCCGAAAAAGTCCTGAATGATTGTCATTCAGGTGCATGTGGGGGGCATCAATCTGGTTACGCTACGACACAAAAGATTTTACGGGCAGGATACTTTTGTTCAACAATGTTCAAGGATTTCATAACCGTAGTCAGAAGTTGCCATGCTTGTCAAATCTTCGATCGCAAAACCAGAATACCACCCACACCTTTGCAGCCAGTAGTTGCTATTGGGCCATTCACCAAATGGGGCATAGATTTCATTACATGTAACCCCACCTCAGCTGGGGGCATGGGTATATCATAGTCACAATTGACTATTTTACGAAATGGGCCGAGGCCATGCCTACATTAAACAATAGTAGTGAAAAGACTGCTCTTTTCTTTTTCAATCATGTAGTCTCCAGATTCAGTGTTTCGCAAGCTATAGTCACATATCATGGATCACATTTCCACAATCACATGATGGTTGAGTTGCTTGCCAAATTAGGACTGTCCCACGACAGCTCTACTCCGTATTATCCGCAAGCTAACGGGCAAGTTGAGGCAATCAGCAAAGTCTTGAGCGCATGCTGCAAAGGATGATTGGAGTCCATAAACGGAGTTGGCACCTAATCCTGTACTCAGCCTTTTGAGCATACCAGACATCGGTGAGAAATGCGACCGAGTTTACGCCCTTTCAACTGGTGTATGGCCTGGAAGCAATTCTTACTAGTTCAGTGCAAAATCTCATCCCTCAAGCTGGCAATTGACCTTCTCCCTGGAACTTCAGAAGAGGAGGTTCGTTTCTTGGAATTAATCCAACTGGATGAAACCCATCGTGATGCTGCCTTGGCTAATGAAGTACATAAGAAACGAGTCAAAGCGCAGTTTGACAAGAATGTCAAACCCCGTGTCTTCTCAGAAGGTGACGTGGTCTTACTTTACGACCAGGAGTTAGATAAGTTGGGAGCAGCTAAGTTCCAGTCTTTATGGATGGGTCCCTATATTGTTAAGTGTGTATTAGCAAAAGGAGCCTACGAGTTAGTGGATTATGATGGGAAACCACTGTCGTAACCCCGAAATGGGTTGTACCTTAAGTGTTACTATGCTTGACTCAGTGTAGTAACCTCTTCATATGCTTTTGTTACATTTTTGTTTTCACTAAGAGTAATCGTTTTGGTTAGGTAATCCACTTTTTCATTTGTTGCAGATGTTGAAACTATTGGAATCATTTGTTGGATATGCCGACGAAGTAGGTCGTAGTTCGTGGAACCTATCTTCTGCGGCCTGGGCCATCTTTGATCCAAGTGGCGAGTTAGTGAGTTTCAGAGGGGTATGTATTGGTCGATCAATGAACAACATCACTGAATACAGTGCATTGATAGAGCTCCTCTCTGATGCCATCATGCATGGCATACGCCGACTTGTCATTAGGCTAGACGCACAACTCGTCATTCTACAGCTCACCAACATTTATTCCATGCGGAATCCAGCTATCTATCGTATGTTCCTAAGGGTCAAGATTTTGGAAAGACAGTTCGATTCTATCCAATATCAACATATTTCCAAAAACTTAAACACATTAATAGATTCATTTTCAAATTATGTGTTAGATAGACATTTGCAACATTTATAAAAAGAAAAACATTTCATCAATATTTGCATCAGGGTTATATAACTTAACCAAAATAAAGCTCCGAAAATCAAAAATATATATAACTGTTTATGGTTTATACATAGTGCTCTGTGTCCAAGAAAAAATCCATCAAATGACCTAAAAACTCAAAATGCTAGTGGGAAACCTAGTCTAATGATGCTGGTGATAACAAGTCACCGCCTGTGCAATCATGCATAAAAGCCTAGTCCATCGACTCGGCACGCCAGTGGTATGTTGCTGTAATCTCAGAGGCAGCTCGTCAGTCATCACATCCGGGATACCGAGGGTGAGACCCTCGATCTGATCCTACAATATTGCAAGAGTCTCGGCCACATCTAGGTGGCGAAGGACAACCCTCCCTATAGCCTCACCTGCTAGAATGGCAGCTACTGCTTTCAGGCGCACTGCTGGTCGCGTTGGTCCGTTATCTGCATGAGCACATGAGTTTTGATTAGTCTTGATAAAATAAAGCACAAGAAAATTATAAGAGCAATAAACAGGGATATGTTCAGAGATTTTACCTATGACACCCCACTGCTCGCCAACCAGTAGCACCAAATCTGGGTCACCCCGGAAATCCATACCAGCATACGGACACTCGACATAAACCATCTCCTGACGGTTGAACCACTCAAAGAAGGCATCAAAGAAAGAAACCTGTGACTGACCAGCATGTCGGGCCATAAGGTCAACCCATCTCTGCATCTGTGGCTCAGTTGGTGGCGGCAAACCAAGTGAAATGTATTGTGGCTGCATTAGTGGGATCTTCTCCAAGACGAAAACGGTCAAAATAGAACCATAGCCAAAGTTCTTGGATCTTCCGTTTTTCACCTTGGTAAGCTATTCTTTTATCATTGGAAGTATTGCATCACACCAGTTGAACACCTTTGGTTCGAGGCATTCCAAGGCATACTGCATATAGGACTTGTTGGCCAAGTGAAGAGCCGCACTACCAGCCAATCTAGCAAAGGTGAATAGAATAGTCCTCAAGGACCGGTCAGTGACATCTTAGATATTGATCTTTCCATCCTTGCTCGAATGAGATCCTTCTCTACAGTATCGACGAATATAATCCCTCATGGATTTGCCCCCATGGGTGGAACTTGATAATGAGAAATGGGCACCATGCCTCGATAAACCGGTCAAAAATTAGATGTCCTCATGATCCACAATGCAGTTACCGTACCTGGATCATGTAAAGAAACCATGTCCTCTTCTTCATGCTCGCATTCTTGCCATGTAACAACCATTTTGCTCTGATGAATCTCTGAAAAACAAACCAGAGAAGAGTCAGGATCCTGATTTTGCAAAAAGCAAGCAAAATTTCCATGAAAAACAGTGCAAAAGTTTTCCTCCTTGCGCCCATCGCACCCCAGCTGTGTACTAGGTGAGATGCATACTGATTGGCCAATGGCTAGCCCAATATGCATTGCACCTTTCGATGTACACAGGGTGTGATGAGGGCAGAACGAATTGTTCAAATCCCAGAGGCTCAGAAAAGAAGGGAAACATGCTCATAATTCAAAAAGGAAAGAATACAATTGAAGAGCTTAGGTTTAGCTCCTACTTGGTCCAGACGGTGCCGAAAACCGTCCACAGAATCTCCGAGAATTAGCTGGTGAAAATCAAAGGGGGAAACACCTCCAAAGCTCCAACAATCCCAAATTCAAATGAAATGGTAAAATGAGGGGTAAAAACCACTTTTAAATTACTTTTCACGTAATTCAAGTAGGGTATTAGTGTTTTAACTCATTTTTCAAGCATGTATTCTCATTTCTAATCAGTTTGATGGAGCAATTGGACAGGTAGTACGACCGTCAAAAGAACATAGTGTTAACGGTGAATCAAATATCAATGACCATCATCATGAGCATTTTTAGGCAAAGTTCAAACTCGTTAAAAATTAAACCTAAGGAATGAGCATATGTTCCACCAAAGTTTAAGATCATTAAAAAATGAACCAACCTCCAGAAAATAACCATTGTGAATGCATTATCATAAGCTTTTGAGCCTTGGCCGTGTTCTTACAATCACCTCCACTCTGTTTTAGCAGATCATACGCCTCCATTTGATTGTTTACCCTTTTGAGGAACAATTGCGATGAGTGATTCTATTAGCCATCCTCTTGACATTGCTGTGATTGGAAAGTTCCAAACCTTACTTGGAACCCGTTGCTAGACGAAAATATCACTCGTTCCTCAAAAAACGAGTCTCCTTTAAGCTCTTTTCATCTCACTTGTAAAATATGAAAAGATTGCCAAGCAGTTGGCCTCTCTAGCTCGTTAAAACGATCAGAAGTGCTATCCCTCCTCTAGATTTTAATCTTTTTGGACCTGAGGGATCATTACACAAAAAGATCGAGCGCT
>APFE030592092.1:0-21619 GCA_000404065.3 Pinus taeda | reverse complement strand
ATTACTAGACACATCCGACATTGCAAAACAACTCACACCCACAGAGTTAAATCCAGATTGCATGGAACAAGATGCCATTGATTGGATCATGGACACATAGATCAAGCACACTTGCCAGTAGAATATCCAACTGTATCGATTTGTCAAAGCAGACCAACTTCTTCACCAAGGCAAGTGGCTCACTAGGGACCAAGTTCAGCAGAAGTTTCCTCATCTTATGGAGGAACTCAAAGCAATGGGGACCATTGATTCCTAAGGGGGGATGAATGATCTAGGTGGATATTGGTGGCCACCCACCAATTTCACTTGGACCCCCACCATTGCTTCTTTCAGTTTTTGAGTTTCCTTAATTGTAGCATAGTTTACTATTTTTAACAGTTTTTCGGGTCCTAAACTTCCGGAGCCGTTTTGAGGCCCTAAACAACGTTTTTTTGGAAATCTACAACCAACAATTCTATGTTTAAAATCGTATTTTTTGTCGTAGTCCTCGAAGAGATCTTTCCAACGGGTTATCATGCGTCAAACGAAGATAATATGACCAAGCCATGACCCCGGGAAGTTGGCTATCCAACTCACCCAACGGGGCCCATGAACTCTTGGTGTTACATCTCCTCGGGTTAGGGTTTTGGTTGTTTAGGGTTTGCTCTTATTGTTCAATAATAAAAAGGCCCTTGAGCCTCATTGTAAGGAAGTTTAGAGGCATGTAGCCGCCACATCTCTTCTCAGATATACGCTACCATCGCCCTAGCTGGTTTCTTTCCATTTCTGTTTGTAAGCACATTTCAATATTTTACATTAATGAAATGAAGTATTATTTCTGTTGCATCTCTGTGTTTATGGTTATCTCTGTAATTCGTTGCGTTCCTGTTTAAATCCATATCACTTATTGAATTGGGGTTCTTAATACTTGAAAATTTGTCCCCAAATGTTGTAATGTTTCATTCATTCATTCATCTGACCCATGTGGATATTGGTGGCCACTTGCATATTCCACTTGGACTCCTAGCACTATTTTCTATCAGTTTCCTATTTTTAGCACAATTTCCTATTTTTACAGTTTTCTATTTTGGGCAGTTTTCAGGTCCTCAACTACAAGAGTTGTTTTGAGGTCTTAAACAACATTTTTTTGGCGAAACAGGAAAACATGGATCTTAGTTCCATGTTTTTAGTTGAAAGTTGTTTTCCTTGGATAGAAATTTCTAATGGGCTATCGTGCATGCCAAACAAAGATCGTATGCCAAACTTACGACCTCAGAAAGTTGGCATTCCAACTAACCCCATCAAGGCCTTAAACAACAATTTTTCGGGGAAACAGGAAAAAGTTGTTCTGGTTTGATAGAAATCTCTAATGGGCTATCGTGCATGCAAAACAAAGATCATATTCCAAATTTATGACCCCATGGAGTTGGTGTTCCAATCCTTTTGTTGCTTCATCTCCTAGGGTTTGGTTTTTGGATGTTTAGGGTTTCTCATTATTTCTTCATGATAAAAAGGCCTTTGAGCCTCATTCTAACATAGTTCAAAAGGTTTGTAGCTGTCATATCTCTTCTTAGAGATAAGATATCATCATCTGAGATAGTTTTCTTTCATTATGCATGTAAACAATTTTCAACATTTGCTATTTATTAATTGAATTTTAGTTTCATTATATCTGTGTTTCTGTTTTAAATTTTTATTTCATTTCATTTCGTCATAAATCTAGATAAGTGGTATCAAAGCAGTATGCTCTTTCTTTGTTTTTCTGTGCATGTCCGCAACGAGGTTAGGGTATAAGGAGTTGGGTTTCAAACAACTTAAACCATTGCAAGACTGTCCTTGTCAACTCCGACAACCTCCCATGGAGAAAGAAAATAAGTACAAGGGAGCAGGAGATCCTACCAAATTGTTGCTCCAAGAAGCCCTCGAGTGACAAAGGAACGAGATGATGGATACTTTTTCCCATATCCTTCGACAAATACCAATGGCCGATGCATCTTCATCCAATAGTTACTTCAGATACACCCCCCCTTTAAAGTACAAATTAATTTTAACATTCCCATATTTGAAGGCCAGATAGATGTAGATGCTCAAGGTAAATGGTTAAATCTGTTGGAAGGATATTTTTCGGTCCATAAATTTTTCAATAGAGAGAAGATTACTTTTGTGCTCCTTAAGACTCCCCCCCACATCAAGTACTGGTGGGAAACTTACTGCGAGCAAAGGATTGAGGAGGAACCCTCTCTAGTTTTAGCCGCACCCTCTTGGGACTCTTTTTGAGATGTTGTTAAGAAACAATATTATCCTGTTGGGAGATATGAAGACAAGTACATAAAATGGTACACATACTTGCAATAATTCCCTTTGAACACTAAATACAAGAAGGGTAGCGCCAATCACGTCGCACACTGCCCCATTCAGCCCATGATTGTGGCACTAAGCACAATTCTCAACTCTTTTGGGCATGAGACCTATGGATGGCTGCAACTATATGAAAATGACTCAGAGTTCACTGCCACCTATAAGATGTTGATTGATGGAAAGCCAATTCTTAACTTCCACCTTGAGGATCTATTGTTGTTCTATATGGAACATCTTTGTGTTCCTTCAAGTGAGCGTGCCAAGCTAATTTGGCAGGGACATTATAGCTGGGTCGCAAGACACTTTGGTGTGGAGAACAAAGTGGCAGTACTGTAGAAGTATTTTTATTAAACTCTGATAGGATGTTGGAAAATATATTAGATCCTAACTACTTGTGCCATCAAAAATCCAACCATTAAGAAGCAAGGCTTGTACACTCCTCTCCCTACTCCTAGTCGACCTTGGGAATCTATCTCCATGGACTATATGTCTAGTCTTCCTTCTACCAAGCATGGTAATGACTTTGTGTTTGTGGTCATTAATAGATTTTGTAAGATGTCCATAGAGGTTGCTTGCAATAAGATTGTCACATCAGAAGACACCAAGCTCACCAAATCAACTGCATTCCACCCCTATAGTGATGGCCAGACACAGGTCATCAATAGAATGATAGTGCACATACTACGCTTGTAAAACTCTAAGCATCAATGAACATGGGATGGGAGTCTCCCCTATGTGCGACACAACTACAACAGAGCTCCCCATAACTCAGCTAGCCACAACCCCTTTCAGGTGGGCCTCAGATTTCAACCATTGTGTCCCATTGATGTTGTAATGTTTGTTGCGATACAAACAAAATTTGCACATGTTCAATCTGAATTTGATAAGGTCATTAAGTATATTGAACGCATTCAACACATCTGCCAGTAGGTTCATGATATATTGGATAAATCAAATACTAAGTACAAACAACATCATGATCAACATCGGGTGCCACATAATTTTGAAGTGGGTGACAAGGTTTGGTTGCATTTGCAGAAGGAATGCCTTGCCAGAGCCCATCAAAAGCTTAAACTACTCCAATACAAGCCTGTTGATGGTGTTGGATACTGCTAACACACACGAGATCTCACCGATGTGATGTACCAATTAGACCTCACATTGTTTGATGTATGAGTCCCATACGGCTATATGGTATGGCCACCATTGCAAAGGTTTTAGAGGTATGCCTTGGTTACAACACATACATGAGATATCACAAACACCTCTTTAGGGAAACAAGTACATAATCTTTGTGTGACACCAAATGGAGAATGCACCAAAAACTTCCATGACTTGTAAAGGGAAACAAGTCTTCGGTTAGGGAAGTAATAGTAATATCCTAAGAGAGACCCACGAGCAGAAGAGAAAGACTAGTTTATTTACCTGCAAATTAGTTCACAAGATAAACAACAATCGTAAAAGCATAACAACACTTAGTCAAAAATATCCATAACTAAGCAACGAAATAGTTCATTAATCTTAGTATGTATTACACCAACATATACCGTAAACACATCAAGAATAGTCTTACTATATTTACGATATATGCATGAAGAAGTGTTAGCTCAAAGAGCTTATGATCATTAATGAAAGATTCCAAGTACATTGTTACATATGTGACACACTAGATCCAATAGTGGAATATGAAGCCACAACTTGCTTCTCTAAAGAATGATTAACCTCTTATACAATACTGTAAAGACCGGAAACAAATGCAAAAAAAAAGGTAAGGGATTTATATCATGAACCTGTAAACAATTTCCCGAGATCTTACAAAATCAATTAACAACACTGCTGAGGTACCTACCTGTGCCGCTGCGATTGAATATGCTGTGACCTTGCGGTTGAAGATGCCTCCGGCTGCGCTGCTACAGTTTCCAAAAGACCGAATCCACCTAGCCAAGTTGAGCAGGACCTGGCTTCTCAATCCAGTAAGCTTCTTAACAGATGTCGACTGTTCCCCCGTGCCCAGAACCTCAGAACGACTCAAGCTCTTCCTCTGAATGATTTCCGTACATGATGTTCCTCTTTTCTTCCCTCCATTTTTCCCTCCTTTCCAAATCACTGTCCCGTGGTTTTATCCTGTTGTTTGGCGGTGGTCGCCCTTCCAATTGCAGCCCACCGCTCTGTTTGCTGGTGACACGCTCCCTGTCACGTATTAGCCCCCTTATCTCTTTTAAAGGTCACGAATGTACACGTTTTATGTTTTGAAATAATATTATATTTTTATTAAAATATTCTTTAATATACACATTATATCATATATATCACATTAAACATTATAAATATCATGATTTAATATATCACATTAAACATTATAAACATTATGATTTAATATAACATTATAACTTTATACTTAGAGCCCCTTTTAATTAATTTACTTATATATATTTTAAAATTTATTTATTAATTTATTAATATTCTTTTTATCAATAATCTGGAATATATAATTTATATAGTCCTGTTTTAAGATCTACCCATACATTAAGCAATATTGATGAATGAGTAGAGCCTCTATTCAAAGAAGTGTCATGGTATTTAGCACTTATAATCAATTTAGTATAAAATACTAGTGCGGTGTATGCGACACATGCATATGTAGCTATCATATGCATGTACTGTATACCTGCTATTATTCGTGCGTTCTTTATATTTATAGATGGGTTGTTACATACACTCCCCCTTTAGAAAACTTCGTCTCGAAGTTAGAGTTTTTATCTTATCTGATTACTTATGATAACAATTAGTACATTCTTCTTAGGTTTGTAAACTGAGGTTAAAATTCTTATTTAATATAAGGAGACTATAAAATTGGTGTTTTGAATATTTTTAGGTTTATGATTTTAATGGTCATGCCTTTCCCTATCCAGGTTCCCAAGCTATTCTAAAATCATCTTATCCTTCCTAATCTCTTCCGCTCACATCCTATCCATCCTCTACTGGAGTATGCCATGGCATCAGTTTTACTGACCCAACCATTCATAAACTCTAAGGGTGACAACGTCTGTTATACCGACCTGATTCCCACTAGGCACTCGACAGTCATCATCACACATCTAGGGGAGTGTGATTCGCATAGTCCTCCCATGACTCTAGGGTTCGGAGGATAACCGGTGGGCAACACCTCCACCCCTCCTAGTAGAACTAGGGTTAATACCATATCATAGAATCTCTTCGAGCCTTAATTATTCTGATGTTCTGTCATCACGTGGTCATCTTGGTAACTGTTTATTATCTGAAATCATACACTTATCCATGCATTTATAAAATGTGCATTAGCATATTCAAAATAACTTACGTATAATTCACATATGTCAACTACAGTATAACATATTTTTCCAATTTCTATTCATGTCATTGACTTTCATTTAAAATGTAATTATTCCTTGATTTCTATTCCATCGATCATATTGACATGTACAAATAAAACAAATTTATAATATCTTAATTCCTATCAGAAGTAAAATCATTTAATTGTCTTAAACTTTACTTTGCAACTATAATTTAGTAAGATCAATAACATATTTCAATTTGGTATCCATGTACTAGTAGAATTTAAACATAGATTATGTCACAAAATTTCACGTTTATATATAATCATTCAAAATGGTTCTAAGTCTCTGATTTGTAGTGAAGTAAATATATACTAAACATAGTTTAAAGTTCTTCAAAATTGACACAGATTTGGGTATCTTTGACATATGTCTTTTGTATCTTCCCAAGTAGCTGATCCAGGACTATACTTGTCCCATGGACCTTAACTTGGTCTACCAGGCGATTCCTGAGCTGTCGAACCCTACGTTCCAATATATGTAATGGTTCTACTGATACAATTCCCTCGTCCGATACCTGCAATTCCTTCCATTGAAGGTTATCATATTGATCAACTATATAATGTCTTAATACAAATACATGAAATACATTATGAATTTTATGCAGGTGAGGTGGTAGGGCAAGACGATAGGCGACAGGTCCAACTCTTTCCATGACTTTAAATGGTCCAATAAATCGGGGTGACAACTTTGTCCATTTTCCGAATCGAATAGTATTTTTATTTGGTTTGATGCGAATGAAAACTTGATCCCCTACTTCATACTTCCTATCAGTTCTGTGAGCATCAGCATAACTCTTTTGTCTATCCTGTGCTTCCTTTAATCGTTGTCTAATTTGTCTTACCTGCTCTTCCATTTCTTGGATTAATTCTGGTCTTATCATCACTCGATCTTCTAACCTGTCCCAAATTAACGATGTTCTACAAGGTCTGCCATATAATGCTTCAAATGGAGGCATTCCAATTGAACTGTGGTAACTGTTATTGTATGCGAATTCGACTAAGGGTAAGCACTTTTCCCAGTGTGATTGTTGATCCATAACATACATTCTCAACATATCTTCAAGTACTTGATTTACCCTTTCTGTTTGCTCATAAGTCTCAGGATGGTAAGCAATGCTTAAATTTAGTTGAGTTGCTAAGGCTCACTGCATGCAAGTCCAAAATCTTGAAGTGAATCGTGAATCTCTATCGGATATAATCTTCTTAGGTACTCCATGAAATCTAATAATTTCATTTATGAATACTCGAGCTATGTCAGCAACATCGTAAGTATCTCTTACGGGAATGAAATGGGTGCTTTTTGTTAATTTATCCACTACTACCAGAATGGCATTGTGTCTTTGAGAATTAAGAGGTAGCCCAATGATAAAATCGATAGAAATAATCTCCCATTTGGTCATAGGAATGCCGTGAGGTTGCAAGAGACTTGCTGGATGACAATGATCTGCTTTTACTTGTTGACATTTCAAAAATTTTGCAACAAATTGGGCGATATCACGTTTCATGCATAACCAGAAGAAGAGTTTCTTAGTATCCAAATACATTTTCTTTACTCCAGGATGTGCACAATACACTGTTTTGTGGGCTTCCCTAAGGATAGTGTCTCGAAGATCCTTATTATCAAGAATATACATCCTTCCATGGAATCGTAAGATTCCATCATTTTCTAGTTCATATCCTTCAAATTTAGATTCTTTTGGCTTTTTACCCTCAAGACTAGATGTTAGGGTCCCACCCTAACCCCCTTATTTATGTCCTGGGATCACGTCATAATAAAGAGTCAATAAAGCCCATATTAATAATTGTAAGTGGTTAACCCACTATTAATGACAGGACCACAGTTAGTTGCAAATGGGCCTACTATTAGATAGATGGTACTAATAAAACCCATGGTATTGATCCATGGCATTACATGTATGAGTCATATATAAAGGATAGAGACTCCCTGCAAGGAGCATCGTGTCTTATTTTTGAATTGAGCTCTGCTCTATTGGAGGTTGCCCCCTCGAAGAGGCCAGTGAACATTACTTTCTGAATAATAAAGTATTTGTTGTTGACTCTCACTATTCTATGATCTGGGTATTTTTCTTCGCATATTCTGTATTTGGGTATCTTTTGCAAGTTAAAGCATAACACTAGGTCTCACCTTTAAATACCAGCTATCTTTTATGAGATATTCAAGTACTCGTTGTCTTAAGTCTACTATAATAGGTATGAGAGAAAATATCTGAGGTCTTCTACTTAAAGCATCTACTACTACATTTTCTTTTCCCTTAATGTATGATATTCCAAAGTCATATTCACTTAGGAATTCACTCCATCGCCTTTGTCTGGCATTTAAGTCTCTTTGGGTGAACAAATACTGTAGACTTTGATGGTCGCTTTTAAGTGTAAAACTTCGCCCCACTAGATAATGTCTCCAGATATTTAAAGCTAGTACTACAACGGCTAACTCTATATTGTGAGTAGCATAGAGTTCTTCATGAGGTTTTAACTTTCTGGAAGCATATGCTATCACTCCTTTATCCTGCATCAATACTGCACCCAGCCCTTGTTTGGATGCATCAATACATACCATAAAATCTTTGTCCATATCAGGGACTCTTAGGATTGGTGCACTGGTGAGTAGTATTTTGAGTTCAGAGAATGCTTTTACTACATTCCTCAGTGCATTCATACTTACCTTTACGCTGAAGGGTTGTAATCGGCTTTGCAATTTTGGAGAATCCCTCCAAATCTTTGGTAGTAACTGGCTAAACCCATAAAACTTCGTATTTCATGTGCGTCTTTCGGTATTGGCCATTCCATGATTGCTTTTACCTTCTCAGGGTCTACTAAAATCCCTTCACCTGATATGATATGACCTATGTAATGAATCATTTCTTGAAAGAATGAACACTTGGACAATTTTCCATACAACTGATGTTTTCTAAGGCAAGACAATATTATCCGTAAATGATCTTCATGCTCTTTCTTATTCTTTGAATAGATGAGAATATCATCTAAAAAGAATTGTACAAATTGATCAAGATATTCGTGGAAAACATTGTTCATAAGATTCATGAATACTGTTGGTGCATTTGTTAATCCAAATGGTACCACAGTAAATTCATAATGTCCAAAACGTGTCTGGAATGCAGTCTTAGAAATATCGTTTTCATAAATCCTTAGCTGATGATAGCCTGATCGAAGATCAATTTTTGAAAAGACAATAGCTCCTTTTATTTGATCGAAAATATCATCAATTCGAGGCATAGGATATTGATTCTTCACTGTAGCTTGATTCAAGTCTCGATAATCTATGCATAATCTTAAAGATCCATCTTTCTTCTTCGCAAAAATTATAGGAGCACCCCAAGGTGATACACTGGGTCGAATATGTCTTATATCCAGTAGTTCCTTCAATTTAATTTGCAATTCTTGAAGTTCTAGAGCTGTCATTCTATAGGGCGTTTTAGAGATTGGTTGGGTACCAGGTTTTAATTCAATAGTGAGATCTAGCTCTCTTACAGGGGGTAATCCTGGTGGTTCTTTTTGAAATACATCCGGAAATTCGGCTAACGCCGGATATTGTTCTAAGGATGGTCATTTTTATTTGCTTACTTCTTGAATTACATATGCCTGACAACCTTTCCTTAAACAACGCTTCATTTTCATTGCTGATATGTAGCGTAAAGATACTTTTCTCTTGATTCCATGAATTTGGATTGCTTCTCCTTCATCATTTATACCTAGAATTCTTTTCCCATAACAATTTACCCAAGCTTGATGAGCTTCTAGCCAATCCATACCTATGATAAGATCATAAGTTCCTAATGTTGTGGCATAAACTTTCAGTTTAGTTGTACAGACCCCTAGGTCAATTTTGCATTGATCCACACTTTAGCCCATGGATTGGAGTTCTCCGGAGGCAATTTCCACCCGCTTGAAATCATTTTGTCTGTGAGCTGCCAACCCACATTTGTTTAATGCATATGATGAAATGAAACTATTTGTGGCACCAATATCAAATAAGATTTTGAGTTTTATACCATTGATAATACCTGAAGATTCCACTACAGTGGATTGATGTGCTGCTTGATCATTGCTGACTACTACATGAATTCTATGATTACCTTGATTATTTGATATTGGTTCCTTTACAGTCCTATGCAATATATTTGATGAAGCTTTTGGACAATCACGTTAAAAATGCGGTCCTCCACATCCCCAATAATTAAGCTGCCTGATCCTCTTGAATCAAGATGTGAATTTCTAGATAAAGAGCTTCGTCCTCTCATGTTGATTCCTCTCGAATTTCTTCCTCTATTGGCAGTTCCTTGAGATTTCCATGGACTGGTGTTTGATGATTCCACGACTATAGTGTTTATTTCCATGGGAGCTCTTGTTCCTATATTTCTTGGGGTAAACCTATTACTGTAAGGTGGCCTTGAGCTACCTCCTCTGAAGAAATTTCGGGGAGTCTTTCCTGGAAATCCTGATTGTAAAGGTTCTGCCGGCCCTACATATTTTTTGATAACAACCACATTCTACCGCCTCAGCTACTGATGATGGTTTCCACATTCTCACCAAGGCTCTGATGCATTTATTTAACCCAAATATGAAGCGTTCAGCTTGACGTTCATCCGAATCTAAGTAGTGAATGTATTTTACAAGCTCCATAAACCTTATCTCGTACTCTTCCATTGTTTTATTACCCTGTACTAAGGTGTGGAAGGCTTTGGCTTGCTATTGTTGAAAGTATGGAGGTAAATACTTTGCACGGAATCTTTCCCAAATAGTTCCCAAGGGACATTATCCGATGTAAGGTGCAATTGCTTTTCCAGATTTCCCCACCAAATCAAGGCACTTTCCTTTAATTGAAATACAACAATTTTTGTTTTTACCGAAGAAGAATATTCTCTTAATCTAAAGCATCTGTTCATTCCTTCTAACCATGCCTCAGCGCGTTCAACTGCTCGACCTCCTGAAAATTCCGGGAGTTTAATTTTTTGAAGCTCCCTAGAAATATCTTCTTTTGATCTTTTGTGCTCAAAATTCTTTGGTTCTGCTGAACTAGTAGCTTAGGGTTGAAGTTCTTCTTTGGTCTTAGCCTTAGTTGATTCTTTTAATGTCTCCAATAAGGCTTCCAATGAGTTCATTATCATGGTCAACTCTGGTGCTCGAGCGATTGGTGTTGATAATGGTCTTGGTGGAGACGATGGTGATAGTGGTGACGATGGGGATGATGATGGTGACGGTGGCAGCATTAATGACGATGATGCTGCCCGATCACGTCGTCGTTGCTCATATGTCTTTACCATTGTAACGTTTCCTGTGTACATAATAAAATTCTATAAAAATTTGAGGCAGACATTCGAATTTAACATATAGTTTTCTTTTTGCAATTTCACATTCATAAACGGGTATAGTTTTTTTGCTATTTTTATCTGCTAGGCAGATCTTATTGGTACTGAGGTCGAGGAGGGTGGTCTTGCAACCTCCTTGTCCTAATGCAGGGTATTCTATCCTATTATGAAATAATGCAGAAGGGTATGGTTATTAATGTCTAGGGTAGATCATCCAAAATTAATTACTAAGTAACATTCAAAAAATTAAATATTTAAATATTAATTATCTCGTTATAATGAACATCGTCAACACACCCATCACGCCTCCAACTATTACCTTTAAAAAAAAGGACACACATAGTTACAATGTTGAACATGTTAGTTAAACATATACTACTGGAATATCAATTATAACATTTTTTTTAAATAAATAAATATAAGGGTCAAACTTTAATAGAACCAAGTAACTTAAATGGTACCAATTTAAACAAGATATCATATTTATTTATCTAACATATTATTTACATTATTTTATTCTCTCTCTCTTTTTTTTTTTTTAAATAAATATGATGGTCAAACTTGGTACCAATTTAAACAAAATATCATATTTATTTATCTAACATAGTATTCACATTATTTTATTCTTCTTATCAAAATTTGATTTATAAGTAATTAAACAATATCATTTATTTTGAACTACAACAAATATAAAGACAACGAATATTTAACACAACGTTCATAGTCGACGGAGATGTGTCCTTTTCATTCGAATTCACCTTGATCATTGTTGCAGTCAATGAGACATATGGTGCTTGAGACTAGGCTCATTGATACCACCGGTTGAAATGTGTAACATTATAAGATGCTACGTGTCACATACTACATGGTGTTACTCCATCCACCTTCGACGTAGCATCGATGCTGCCACTAGACTGGGAAATTCAAACAACTGCTCCTATGCTCTGTGCGTTCCACTTACTATAATTGTATTCGGGTTATGGGAGATGAATTTAACTATGCATTGTTAATACGCTCACTGATGCCACAATAGTCTCTAGCCCTTGATTGTGAATAAAAGTGTGAATATATTACAAAATCGTTGAGCATCCTTATGTCGATCACACGGAAGCTACAACAGTCTTCAGGCAGAGAGCCGAGATGACACTCCTGCTGCTATCGCCGCAGCGTTGCTGACAAGCTGGCGATTGCTCAAGGTAACTCAATTGGATTAGAGCAGGCAGGAAAGATGGAATCTCGTCAGACAGTTCTAGTCACAGCCGCTGTTGGGGGGACCGGACAGTTTGCTGTTCAGTTGGCAAAAATAACAGGGAATAAGGTGGTTGCAACTTGTGGAGGAACACAAAAGGTGGCCTTTCTGAAGGACTTTGGTGTTGATAGGGTGATTTACAGAGACGCTGACACCATAAGAGCAGATGATTTATTCATTCCTTAATATGTATTTCTTGGTACGATATTGTTTTTAAACACATCGTCTTTATTATGTATGAAGATCTGGAAAATTTTTGGTTTTCAAATACAAATTTAAATGTACAAACTGTTAACAAATGTAGGATTTCTTTTCTCGGTATGATGCAGAGCTGGAGTTTCTTGTTTTGACTTGGTTGGATTGTATGCTCTAGAACCCTATCACATCACATGCCTTCAGAACTTTCACCTGGGGACAGGAAGGAGTATCTCAATGAAAAGAAAAATGAGAGGTTTGCGCTCAACCCTCCCACAGATGTCCCTTTGCGAGAGAAAGTACATGAAGAGGAGAATTCAAGTTTTCATGTGGAGGGAAGGTACAGTAAAAATAGCAAGGAACTCATGGAATCAAGTCTTGGCTCCAGATATCTTCATACAGACTATAAATTGCAACAGTGGGACACTAGAGACACAATTTTGTTTTCCAAAGTTAGATATGATATTTTAAGTGGCAAATCAGTGGATCATATTTCTCTGCATTTTTCCCATCTACTTTCTGATTCAAAGAGTTAATGGGATCAAGTTCAATCCAAGGAATGATAAAAAAAAACAGGTGTGGAGTATTCTAGTATGGACCACACAGTTGATGCACAGAGGAGGGCACCTGTAAATGATATAGGGAGATTATCTGAGAATGATTTTGAGGCCAGATTTGACAGGTACGGAAGCTTTAGTAACTATTATAATCATGTTGCAGAAGCCCATAATCATCCGGAAGACCGCTTAGGCAGTTCAATTGAGTGGAAGCCTTTAAAATGGGTACATTCTGGAAATTTGTCATCTTGTAATTCAATATTTGGTAGGTCAGTTAGTTTTAAAGAGCGTAGGGGAGAGATGCACAATCATCATGATATACATGGAAAATTGTTTGCACATCATTCCACTTCGAGTATGCTATTGTGCAACAGCCATCAGTCTAAGCAATGAAACAATCCTCTATTGTTCGGTCAACCTAGTCCTATGACAATCTAAAAGTCAACAGTGAGCTTGAACATCACTAGATTTTGAATTATGCAATGTTTTTAAAATTTTTATTTTGCTAAGACAGTTTATATAGCTATATACTTGCCAGATAGATAGTTTTTGAGAAACTGTTCTTCAATTTCGATTCTGGACCTCTTAATGCTTTGTATTATTAGAGGAATAACTTACTTTCTAAAATTCAAATACAGGCAGGGCAGGGCAGTGAAGAATTTAAAGACAGTATTCAAGTCAAAATTCAGGAAAACGTAGGTGGGTTTTAATAATTTGAGGTCGGAGGATTAAAGGCTCTGATAACAAATGTAAAGACCGGAAACAAATGCAAAAAAAAAAAGTAAGGGATTTATATCATGAACTTGTAAACAATTTCCTGAGATCTTACAAAATCAATTAACAGAACTGCTGAGGTACCTACCTGTGCCGCTGCGGTTGAATATGCTGTGCCCTTGCGGTTGAAGATGCCTTCGGCTGTGCTGCTACAGTTTCCAAAAGACCAAATCCACCCAGCCAAACTGAGCAGGACTTGGTTGCTCAATCTAGTAAGCTTCTTAACAGAAGCTTATTTTTTCCCCGTGCCTAGAACCTCAGAACGACTCAAGCTCTTCTTATGAATGGTTTCTGTACATGATGTTCCTCTTTGCTTACCTTCGTTTTTCTCTCCTTTCCAAATCACTGTCTCATGGTTTTATCCTATTGTTTGGTGGTGGCCGCCCTTCCATTTGCAACCCACCACTCTGTTTGTTGGTGATATGCTCCCTGTCACGTATCAACCCCCTTATCTCTTTTAAAGGTCACAAATGTACAAGTTTTATGTTTTGAAATCATATTATATTTTTATTAAAATATTCTTTAATATACACATTATATCGTATATATCACATTAAACATTATAAACATCATGATTTAATATATCACATTAAACATTATAAACATTATGATTTAATATAGCATTATAACTTTATACTTAGAGCCCCTTTTAATTAATTACTTATATATATTTTAAAAATTTATTTTATCAATTTATTAATATATTTTTATCAATAATCTGGAATATATAATTTAGATAGTCCTCTTTTAAGATCTACCCATACATTAAGCAATATTGATAAATGAGTAGAACCTCTATTCAAAGAAGTGTCATGGTATTTAGCACTTATAATCAATTTAGTATAAAATACTAGTGCGGTGTATGCGACACATGCATATACCATATACCTGCTATTATTCTTGCGTTCTTTATATTTATAGATGGGTCGTTACAAATACAAAGAAGCTAAGGCAAAATCCTAAGAATCTGAGCCCCTTACTTGAGTTATGAGGAGCTATTTATAACAAATGACAATGAATTTTGAGTTTTCTCACAATTATTCAACTTCTATGACCTATGGGCTTGCATACAACCTTTAACATTCTATACATGACCTTTTACATTTCACATTTATCGAGACACATTCCACATGTGTCTCTTGAAATTCATTACATTAAACTTATTACAAAAGACAAAATACATGTAAGACTATGGCTATATAAGACAAAACCGATAATAGGATAAAATGCTTTCAAATAGATAAGTCATTTGTTTCTTCATGGAGCTCATTGGTAATATATGACATGCTCAAAATTCTGTAGCAATGAATTTGATCCATACTAGAAAATATGGTGTAAACCACATCTTCACCTCCAATGCTTCTGTTAATATGGATTTGGAACTATATTGTACACTATTCTACAACCATGACTATTTCATGTGAGCTTTAGTTGGTGCCATGACATATTTTATAATAATATCCTTAGTGATCTCTAAGCCTGCTTGTTCTTATGTTTGTTTGATTTACTTATGTACTACTTCACCCCTCGTAAGATGATATCCCTACCTCTTGTATCTCCAAGTGATCCCACTAAAGGCATCCCATTCTTCTATGTCAGGGACTCCAAACACTTATGTAGTCGACTATAAGAAGATATGGTGTTAGTCAATTGTTCACTGAGATAGATGTAGTTATGACTATCAAGTCTCAATTGTACTCAATCTACTTCAGCAACAATCCTATCCTTTCTAACGAACTACTGCGAAACATCTGGATTTTGGCAACCCATTGCTAGATTTAATCAACAACTCTATTTTCCACCTTAAGGAGCTTTAGGAATTCTTGTGCTTTCTTCTGTATACCAACTATGGGCACCACTAATTCATGTAGAAGTGTCATTTCATCATACAACTATGCCATGGTATCCCCCATTGGCCCTAATTCCTACTGTATGGCTCACTGCCATTATGTCGCGTTGAAGTTGTGGGAAGATAGTCACTGGTTTTTTGCAGAAAGGTGTTCCACTTGTTGCTTTATTGCGGCCAACTGTTTCCTTAGTCGTGCATTCTCATTCAACAAACACTCTGAGTTATATTGTGTTATTGTAGCAAAAACAACATTTTTCTGCCATGATTGCTTGGGGATTCCTCCTAGTATTTGTAGTTATCACCTTTTTTGTGGATATAAAGACTGGATTTTGAGGATAATTTGGGAAGAATCTTCGCCTTTGTTGCATGATCCTTTTCTTCATCTGATCAAATGTGACATTACATATGTCTATGACTTTGTCTTTTGGTGGAGGTGTGATTCCCATCTCATCAAATGGAAGATGGCCACCTCTAAGACGAGGCTTTACTAGAGAACTTGGTTCATCATCTAAGAGCTGGATGGCATCATCTTCCTCCAATTATTCTTCTATTTTTTGAGTAATTTGTTCTTCTTCTAGCCTTTGTGTTGCTTCCTCCTCCTATGACTGCCTTTGTTGTTCTTCTTCCACTCTCCTTCTTTCCTCTTCTTCTTCCTATTTCTTTTTGAGAAATTCATCTTGCTTCCTCTTCTCCTCTTCCTCTTTCTACATCTTCACATCCATTTCTCTCTTTTCCTCTTCAACTTCAATAACTCCCTTATTCAAGGGGTCAAATTTCCATTTTCTTCTACTTTTTTCTATTGGATCATGCTTGATCCTTTTCCTAGGAGTCGCAGTACTTGCTTGAGTTGTTGTTGCTTGTGGTGCCTCTCATGTCTACACATATTGAGCTGTTGGAACTTGGGGAGAACCTACTTCAATTCCTGGGAGTGTCTTTCTTAATGCTTTGTACCATTTCTTCACCCTTTCATCCTTTAAAGTGGTCATCGGTGTATAACCCCAAGTGAAGCCAATCTTGTCACAATGTTGCTTGCACACTTTCCTGGGGTCATGCCCGTGAAAGTCCTTGATTGCGAAGTGCAAGTGGTCTAGCTCTTGCATTTCGGATTCTACCACTTTGTGGCTCTTTAGCTCATACATTCCAATCCTTAAAGGGAAAGTAGGCCAAGGGATCTTCTTCCTTATATGAAGAATTCATGACAACCCTTTTTTAATTAATAGGCAACTTCTTGCAGGACCACCTTGTTAGTCACATACCATGGCATAAGTTGAGGCAATATTTGGCATCCGAAGCATCTGATATATGTACCCTTGGGTGCAACAAACCAATTTGTGATATAATGCAATGCCTCTTTCACCTAGTCATCCATGCAAGGAGGGTCAATCTCATAAATGATCTGAAATATGACCCAAAAAATGCTCTGCCTATTAGGGTCCTATATTTTATAGGATAAATTGATGATTATCTGTTGATTTTTATATTAGATATTGTAAATAATGTTTCATCCTACAAATTATTTCCAAGAAAAAGAAAAAATAGAAAATAGAAAAAGAAAAACATAATGAAATGGGATACAAAAAAAGGATATATATATGCGAAAAAATAAAAGAAATAAAAAATATGAAAAACTAAAAATAGCCCCAATAAGTGAGCTAGTTCAAATGCCACTTCACTTCAAAAAATAAAAATATGATGAGAAAAAGGTTTAGAAAAATAAAAAATAATAATGTGCAACTAATTTAAATGTTGCATTACATTGTAATAAATAGGTTTAATTATTTAATCACACCATTTAAGCGTGATTAGATTAGTTGAATAAAACATGTTGAGTTAAATAAGTAAATTAGTATGATCACATAGTATAAGCGTGATTAGATTATCTTTAATAAAGTTATTTATATTAGTTAATCACATTGTATAAATCACGATTAGTAGTGTTAATAAAGCTATTTTGATACAACACATTTGTTGTTTGTAATAAGTCCTGAGCAACAATGAAGGGCCGTGATCTCACATGCCCAGATCAACGGTGGGTAATGACTTCAGACCCTCCGCCCCTCCGACAATTAACCAGGGGGGTCTGAAAAGTTGTTTCCCTGCATACCGTTTGTGCAACGTGTCTCCCCCAGGCCAACTTTGGACCCTCCCCACCTAAAACAACTTACCACCCACCCCCCCTTCGAAATCCACCTTTTCCACCTCCCGCCTAAAATGACCGTTGACCCTGCACTTCCTCACTCCATTAATTTTCCACCAAGTGGTGCCTCCTGTTCCCACTACACTTCAACTCACTCCCACCACATGGCATGTCTCTTCACTCGTCATGTAACCGTTTCATCCTAGATTAATGGACCCGATACGTTAAATAGATAATCCTTCAACAGTAAGCGAGTTTGTCTATAAATAAAGCCCAAAACCATTCTGTTGGCCCTTCCCTTTAATGTTCCAAAGCATTGAAATACATAACATGTTACAACGACCAGTTAGCAAACTACACTACCACCACAACTTGTCAGCAAGAAAACTGCGATTGTAACTAGTCTTTGTCCACATAATTTCTAGGTATCATTTTTCTAGTTCGTTTCTTTCCAGCATGGCCCCTAAAGGTAAATCTAAATCTACTGAAGAAAAACCCCTTTTGTCCCCTGTAATTGACTTGGACCACCAGTGCTTGGTAGATCAAGAATATAAAATTATTGAAACCAGTTGTGAGTTTGACCTCTACGAACTACACAACTAGTTAAGGCAAAAGTTTATTGATCTCAATGATGAATTAGGTTTGTTGTACTCCTTCATACCCTAATTTATTTTTACTTAGACCCACCATTTCCATGAATTCCTTTCATGGTGCCACTTTTGATACATTTCGAGTCAGAGGGAAATTGTAGCCCAAAATAATGATATCGTTTTCACAATTACCTTTGATTCCGTTTCCCAAATGCTTTAGATTCAGAATTCTACCTCTCTGGAACCTTTTTCAGTAGATTCTTTCATGGAACTCTACAAGAACCTCACTTTCCCTCATAGAGAAAACATATTTGAAACATTTCTCCCTGAGAATGCCCAATTGCCTAGGAAAAATCCCCGCTATTCATCCTCCATGTTCCCTGAAATGAAAAAGCAAATTATCCATAGTTTCTTTCTTACTGGGCTACCACTCTGATCAGTGGGTTGATGAGGCCATCATTGGGTTTTTATGAGTCTTTTCAATAGGTGAAAAGCCCTCAATCATCTTCAACTACAGTGAGTTCCTAGCAGATGTCATCTGTTGGGTACAAGAATTGTAGTTCAACAAACTCCTTCAACACCTAATTTGTCAACCTGGGGCTACGCAAGCTTAGAGGCATAGCACAGGAAATGCCAAGAAATGATACGAACCTTCACTAAATCTATTCCTATCTTTCTAAATTATAGTTTTTAGAATCAAAAGATCACACGAAAAATAATACCAAGAGAATTATGGTGCTGGAATGAAAAAGAAATTACTTTGCAGAAACTCAATAAAAGGAACTTCAAATCGTCCTGAACAATCCTGATCAACAAAAGATGAATATCTGAGACAAAGTTTAGTGTAGTCATAGGACAAAGAAGTAATTAAACTGTTAAGGACATTTGTCTTCATTAAAGATTTTCCTTCCTGCATTGAACCATCGTTTCTGCACCGCAACGACGTTCCTGTACTCAAGTATGTATTGTGTCTGCACTAAATATTTGGACCTTCATACAAAAGCTCTAGGTTCCTGTACCAGAGCACTCTTTTCCTGTACCAGGATATCGGTCCCTGTACCAAGAAATCAACTTTCATGTACTGGGTTTCCAAACCACTTGCATAAAATGAAAAGGGCGTTAACTAAGAACAAATTGCAAGGAAAAACAGAGCTAAGGAAATAAACTTGCATAAGCAAAAGACTCTTTAACTAATCACACATTCAGGAATGAAAGGAAATTTGAAAGTCAAAGAAAAATCCTTACTGGAACAGGAAACTTCTTGCATGTGAAAATTAACTATCTGATCCAAATACAAGTAGGCTTCTTCCTGAGATGACCGTTATTATGTAAATCAGGTATGCAGTTGTTATAAATAAAAGTTTTAGCTTAGAGGTCCCTTCAATAATTTCAGTATTAAACTGAGTTACTTCCACAAGGGAAACAAATGAAAGCATAGATCGAAATAATGCAAATAGTGTTTCATTAAAGTTCATAAAGACAAATTAATTATAAACTGAACATTCATACTGAGAATGCTTGGAAACTTCACTCATAAATAAAAAACGATTTGCAAAGAAAAGCAAATGAACTTGCAGGCAATATAAAGGAATTGCATAAATAAACTAAGCAACCTTCATTTGCAGAAATGAGAATGCACCAGTGTAAGTAACTAAAACACACTCCTTTTGGAGAAAGGAAATTAAACATGCATCAAAGGAAAGCAGGGTTAACACAAAATGCAAGAAATAAACACACCCAAGACTGCACACTTTAGATCCGAATCACACATCTTATGAAGAAGTCAAATCCTGTTAACTATGAAAGAACAAAATATAAATTTCTCAAACCTTACATAAAAATAAGTTTAACACACCTCACGAAAAAGGGAGAATAAGCTGGGTTGGCTGGGCCCTAACTAACTAGCTTGTTTCCCTGCTACGAGATCTGGAGCTTCAGGTACTCAAATAATACATCGCAAAGTTATTAGAACAGGAAAATGCATAACTGGCACATTCCTTTGTGTCATGCGGAAAGAGTTATTTTTGCGGACAAAACTAACCTCCCTAGGAGTCTAAGACTCTCTAGTGACAAACAGAACAAGTAAGAGCAATCCTTCTCTAAATATACATTATCATATGAGAAACCAAGTGTTTTTCGATCTTACCTTAGGTCCAACGCTTGTTGTAGCAGCCTAGCTTCGTTGATCCAGATGAGCTCCTCCTTCACTTTGAAACCTGCATACACTAACAATCAACCGATTACATAACACCTGAATATTCCATAAAACAAAGCATATTCAACATATAGACCAAGGATATAGTGAACAATCATTAACAACCACATTGAGAAGAATGGACTTATTTGTATTAAAGGAAACAAAAAAGAACCATTACAACCTGAGCCTTGGTGTTGTGCAAGTTCCTCCCAGGGTCCAGCAAGAGTTTTCCTCTACTTTGACAAGCTCACCCACTTCCAATATGACAACAGAAAGGATGGTAATCTCTCCTCACAAGTTTACAATCGAAGTCCTAATTCCAGCAGCATCTACCCTTTGGAATGTTTAGCTTTCAACCTTCCCTCCTCTGGCCCAAGGCCTGTATTTATAGTGTTCTAGAGGAAGTTATTCAGTTCCAACATCAATGGGATACTCCCTCTTTAGGATGGGGTAGCTCCTCTCTTGATGGGATAAGTTCCTCTATCATAGGGATGCATGAACCATCTGGAGGCGCTCAATACACGTCAAACACTCTTCTAGAAGGCTCTAGAAGTGACCACAAGTAACTTTTTTAGGATGAAACTCGCGCCTTTTGACCTTTACAGGGGTACGCACCCCATCCTTTGGCTTACAGAGCGTACAAGTATGCAGGTACAGTGTGTTTGGGATGCGTACACGCAGGCAAGGTAGAGAGAACCTGCGTACCCAGAGATAACATGTTTTTAAGTGACTTTCTCTCTTTTTGAAGTTTGACATGAAGAGCAGAGGTATGAGGCTTGACAAGGAGGATAATATGACTATTGATGGAGCCATATTAACTGCAGATAGTCATGGTGACAAATTTCAGTGTAACAGATTGCCGCCTAAAGTACGAAGCCTGTAATAGATAAGGGTGTTAAATCATATAGGAAGGGTGAAGTACTTTATCATTTTGAGGATCATCTTGTGGAGAGCCCAGTCAGAACCTGCAATTTTCAACACAAAATATATGTATAAGATCATATCATCGC